>PVJI01007669.1:27249-47580 GCA_004026765.1 Micronycteris hirsuta | reverse complement strand
ATGAGATACCACCTTACAACAGCCCGAATAAATTTTTTTAAAGATTTAATTTGTATATTTTTAGACAGAGGTGAAGGGAGGGAGATAGAAAGGGAGAAAAACATCAATGGTGGTTGCCTCTCATGTGCCCCCACTGGGAGACCTGACCTGTAACCCAGGCATATTCTCTGAATGGGAATCGAACTGATGACTCTTTGTTTCTCAGGCCAAAGCTCAATCCACTGAACCACAGCAGCCAGGGAAATTTTGTTTTAGTTTCTAGTCATTTCTTGTAAAATTTGTCTGTCTTTGTTCCAGAATTTACTTTGAAAATTATGTTAAGATGAAGCTATCAGCAGTAGCATTCAATATACAAAGACCCAGCTTATTTTACTGCATATACTTGCTTTTATTTGCATTAACTTGCATTTTCTAAAAGTAAGTGTAGGTGAGGATGCTTAGATATTTTTCCCCATGTACCTTTTCTCAGATTGTAGCACTAGTCTGTGTTTTTCTCATTACTACTATATTAATACAATTTTAATACATAATAATTATTTATTTCAATTTTAAGAAGATAATTTGTGACCTGTCATCAATCATCATTTTTCCAATACCACATTCTCCCAACACCACATTGTGGTATATAACATTTTCCTTGTTATTTAGTGTATTTTTAAATTACATATTTTATTATACAGACGATTCCTGACTCACAATGGCTCAACTTATGTTTTGTTTTTTGTTTTTTTTTTACTTTACAATTGTGCAAAAGTAATAAGTATTCAGTGGAAACAGTACTTCAAATCTTGAATTTTGATCTTTGACTTTTGTCCAACTATAGGCTAATGTAAGTGTTTGGAGCACAATTAAGCTAGGCTAGGCCAAACTGTGATTTTGATAGGTTAGATGTATTAAATACTTTGACTTATAATATTTTCAAATTATGATGGATTTATTGGGACTGTTTGGGACTGAAGGAGCATCAATAGTTGAAATTAACCCCAAATGAAACATGTTAAGATAAAATGGGTTTGGCAGGATTTAAAAGAGCAGATCAAAATTGAATTATACAAGAAAAGTCACCTGTTCGATATCATTGTCCTTCAACTGATTCCTACAACATCTAAAAACCTCCTTCACAAGTAGTCAGTAAGTCTATTTGTAGACTCTGGCCATAGCAAAGTCAGTGACAGTGTCTTCTGAGATAGCAGGTTAATACTTTTAGAAGCTCTATTAAGAATCATTTTTGTGTATTGAATTAACATTAACTTTAATCTCCTACACACATAAGTCTCAGATCTCTCTGTGAACACATATGTTGATTCTTCTCATGCAAAAAATAAAATAAAATAAAGTCTGAAAACATTTTAAAATTATTTGCCATGATCATGTAAGTTATATTTAAAGATTCCAAATTCTTCTTGCCATTCATATGGATTGGTTTTGCCCTATAAGCATTTCATAACACAAAGACAATTAATCATGCCTCATTGCACTATTTGACAAAACAACATAGAAAGAAGTGAATCTCCTTTAATACATTACCACACAATTAGAGGAAAAAAATATCCTTATTTTAGAGAGAGAGAGAGATCAAGCTGTGAAATAATTGTGAGGAAATCAAAATACAGTTCTAAAATTTCTCATAGTTATTCTTTCATTAATTACATAGGTAATTAATTACAATCTCATATAAAGAAAATAAAATTTCATGCCAACAAAATTGTAACATATTCTAATGTTAGATATGCTAAAGCGTTGCAAACTGTGCAAATAAGAGTTGGTAAAATGTGGTGCCTCACATTTTAAAATGTAATAAACATCAGCATTTTCACTTTTTTCCTGTGATGTGCTTGCTTAACTATTGTGCTAAACAGGTGCTGAATCTATTTTCTGAATAATTTCATACTGTCAATGAAATATAAGTATTCCTTGAGTACACAAGTTTCAAAAGGAGGAAATGATTAATTCTGACTGAGGTGGGCAAGTAAGTATAAAAGGCTTTAAAAATAGAAAATATTTAACTTGAGAGATAGTAATAGTGTTTTTCAAAGGCTGAGGGAATTTGAGCAAAGTCAGGGAGATATGAACAGATTGATGTACTAGAAGAACACAGATTATTTAGTATTCCTGCAGCATACACTCAAAATGGAATAGTGAGAGAAGATTGTCTAACAGCAGATTGAATGGTGAATTCCCCAAGTGACCAGGAAGACAAAATTTAAAGGTTCAGAGATCTTATAGTATTTACCTCAAAAAGTCTGAGAGCAAAAAAAAAAGCATCTGTCTAATTAATACCATTTCTATCTGTATGACTTTTCAAACATGTGTACAGTTAATATTATAGAAATCATTTTTCCTAATAAATAGCTAGAATAAAATTTTCTTTTGGATTAACAATTATGGTAAACACTAATAACTAGCCACTTAAATTAATGTAATCTCAGAGTCTCAATTGAAATAACTTTCTGCTCTTTGGTTCTACAGAAAGACTAATTTATATTAATGCCTTTATTAGTGCAAAAATTATAATAAATTAATAACAGCTCTTTATTGAAGGGATGCAATTATTTATTTGTGTTATTAGTCAAAAATGGTTTCTAAATGTATTGAATACAATAGAGTTGTATAATTATAATAAAATCTCTCCAAAAACAAGAAAAACATTAGTTTCTATAGAAAAATTATATCTAGATTTGAGAGTCCACGCTTTTGATTCTGAAGGGATAACACAGTATAAATATTATAACTGGGAGGGGAGAAATAAACAAGTAAGCCCAAGTCTTAGTTAGCATCAAGCAGTTACGTAATTGTGGCATCTCGAACAAGGTGTAATATCTAGAGCTAACTAAGACACTAACAGTTACGTTCCCTTCAAGACACTGGAAATTCAAGCAGGATAATTAGAGAGAATATAAAGTTATTTTTATAGAGGTTTAGACAATATTTAGGAATATCAAAGGAATAATGCAGTACTCTGGGTCTAGTAACAAAAAAGAAACCATATACTCTTTTAATCCTGAAAAGTCAGGTGAGGGATCAATTGTCCCAATCTGCAGAGAATGGAGAACAGCCCAACACGGCTGACAAACAGCACTGTGCCTTTGAGGAATCTAACAAAACACATATTCAAGTACACAGTTCTCCAGCACTCAAGTCTCCTGCTGAGGACGTCCTCATGGCGATATATAGCCACATCTTGATGTCTGGAGACGTCATTGGGGCTGTCCCTATAATTCAGCTTCCGAAAGCACATGGCAATGTGCAGAAGGTTAGGGAATGTCTCTAGATAGGCAAACTGAGATATCCAGATGACAGTGCCATGTCCTCCCTGCTCCCATGAGCATCTGCACTTGTCTTTTACCCAAGTATAAAAACTTGCATCCTTGATGCTGGTATTATGTTACTTCTTTCGCACCAGGTCCAAATAGAATAATGTCTAAAATACAAAGAACCAGAAAGATGATGGAGGGGCATCACAGTAATTTAAGCACACCCTAAACTAATTATAACAGTGAACAAGACAGCTGTGGTAGCTCATAGGCAAATCAGTGAAGGTAGAGGAAATACAAAACGGTATTCTGTGGGAACAAATATAGGGATTTTCATTTGGTTCTTATGTAGAAGAAACTGTAGTTTTGCCAGTTATTAAGTATATCTATTCCTGGAAAAGAAAAAAATAACCATGGAAGGACTCTCTGGTCCTATGGGATCCACTGCAAGAAAGAATCAAACCAAACTCCATCAAAAAAAAAAAAAAAAGCAATCTTCATTATGTGCAGATGGTGATAAACTGCAAAAGTCCAGATATTAGTGATTAGTAAAGAAGAAGTACCATAAACCTGAAAAATATTTGGATACTTTCCTTATTTTTCTTTTATCGCATATCTGTGATTCTGTTAAAGGTCTAATATTTCTTCTGTGAAAATTTGAGAGGAAGATTCATGTTGGACATATGTTATTTTGCTGAGAACTTCTTCAAAATACCCAGGCTTTTCCCTCAATTGAGGGTCAGTGAGTCTGTGACCTGGCAAAGTTCTGGCACCTACGTTGGCTTTTTGTCCTGCAGCCATGGAACGTGTCTGCTAATATACGTCAGGCAGCCCCTGGGTGGTTGTCAGGCTATATCATCCCTGAGGACTCTATGTTTCATTAAACATCACTACAGGTCTCTGCACATTAAAACATTTTTATTGCTACTTCTGTCTTGAGATTTCTTGAGATATTTGAATTCACCTTATTTCTGAAGGTCAAGTACCACTAACTGCCTCTAACAATCTTGGGTACAATGTTTCCATTAAGATTTAAGGAACCCAAGGCTCCTTTGCCATAATCGTTAGCTAACAGGTGATGGCCACAAAAAGGCTTTTAAAAATGTTAATGACCTTCTTTCCAAGGCCTTTGTTAATGCCTGATAAAGGGCTACTCTTTAGATTCTTGGAGAGCACATGGTTAAAGGCTGCCTGGTCAAGTTAGTCATAATATTCTAATTCCAATATTACCATCCAGATAAAACTTCTGACTCCTTCTATATATACCCCCATATTTCAACCACCTCACTAATTGCCACAGCTCCCTGTTGCGTGCAGACTTCAATGAGTCAAAGTAGCTGCTAATTATTAATATCCTTTCCAGGAGCTGGTTCTAAATTATATCCTAAGTTCCAAGGAAGGACACATTGTAAATAGACTGGGTAGCATCTATCATTTTTTTATTTCATCTTTCCAACACCGTCAGAATACCTAATACTCCCATGCATGCTTGCCAGCTTCCTGTCATTTAAAGCTGGTAAAATTCTGTAATTTTTCTATGTATAGACTGTCTCCTCTTGGAGCCAAGTTTGTTCTTCTCATTTGGTATATACTGGGACAGCTCCTAGGGCTCTGAAAGTAAGGAAGGGCATTTAGCACAACTGCCGCATACTAAACAGTCCCTAAGTATACTCAAGGAAAATCTATTACGAAGGGAAAGTCTGGTTCCCTCAGAAAGAGTCAGAGGCTGTGCTGCCGCTAGAATGGGAGATTCAGACAGATGTGGGACAGGAAGAGTCCAAAATTCTCGGTTACCATATGTCTTCATCTTCCCGATTGTCCCTCTCCCATGTCTCTTGAGACCTGTTCTTTTCCCAGTACTGCTCTGAGCTGAGTATTTCATTGACACTGCTCTGCTTACAGCAGGCTCGGTTGCGGTCTCAGCCATATTTGTTCTGCAGCTGAAGAGAAAGTAGCTCTTTAAAGCTGTGTCTGAGAATTTCTCATCTTCCATTTTTTATCTGGGTTGGATATTCACAGCCTTTAATTCATTCATTTACTTGAGTATACTTTCCATGTATGGCTCTTAGGAGTAGACAAACAGAATAAAAACAACTTATGTTCTCTGAAAAGAATCCCCACTGAGAAAAACATTGTCTTGTTCATCAGCCTCAAACTTTCTTGAGCTGAAATTAGTTTTGTTTTGTTTTTTTATAAACATGCTCCTGGGTGAAAGGAAAAAATATATTGACTTCAATTCATATGTGTGGTCAATAATTATTTTAAAATGCTCTTCCATCATCAGTGTGCTTATGTTACTCATTTGAAATATAGTTAGGTTGATTTGTTTTTTTTATATTCATTTTTGTTTTGTTTTGTTTTTTGTCTCCCCCATTTATTATTTGCTTAATTTGTATGTTAAACATGAACAACTTTCTAAAAATCAAAACCATGCAAAAAGTTATAATCAGGAAGGTCTTATTTCCTCATCATTTCCACATTCTCATACTTCTATATTTGTTATTTTCTATCAACCCCCATAGGTAACCATTCTTTGGTTACCATTTATACTTTTTGTTTCTTTCTTAGAAAACTTTGCCTACATACATATATATAAATATAAAATCATATGCACATAATACTATTATTATATATAGATTATATATAATACATAATTCTTCATTCTTACATGAAGAGTAGCATGTTATGTATACTTTTAGTACTTTAGTTTTTATCTTATAGCATATTCTAGAAATCCTTCCCTATCACTTCAGCAAAATCCCCCTTATTCTTATTTCTACTCGCACAAAGTTTCAATTGGTGGCTCAGCCATAATTTATACAACTCTTTTTATCTTATCTATGCATGTAGATAATTTTCAATATTTTACAATTAGGAGTAATTTTTGTAAATAAATGTGAAAATGCATGCTTTCATAGAATTGAATGTGAATATGGTAAATATCTAGAAGTGGACTTGTAGGGTCAAAAGTAAATGAATACATGACTTTAGTATGTATTAGCAACCCGTTCCCCCTGTCAGTTCTAACAGTGTGAGTTCCGCCAACCAATTACTTGAGCACCTGTTTTTCCATAGACTTGCAAAAATACATTGTGTCTCTTCAAAGTTAAGCATTCTTA
Source organism: Micronycteris hirsuta (assembly GCA_004026765.1). Taxonomy (NCBI): domain Eukaryota; kingdom Metazoa; phylum Chordata; class Mammalia; order Chiroptera; family Phyllostomidae; genus Micronycteris; species Micronycteris hirsuta. The sequence goes on along the minus strand of PVJI01007669.1, from coordinate 41,207 downwards.
TTCTTATAGGTAAGAGGTATCTCTTTATATTATATAGTTCTCATTTATAAGTGAGGTTTGACATCATGCTATCTTTTAAAATGTTAAAGAGTATCTACATATGTTCTTAATTTTCCCCATTTTTCTCATAAGCTTTTTGTTTCTTTGCCCTTAAATTATAATAGCAATTTATAAACTATATTATTATATCTTTATAGGTGATGTTTACTTGCAAGTACCTTCTCTGTTTTGTCTTTTTGCCAATTAATTTTGTTTATATTGAGTTTTTATTTATTTATATTTTGGCATAGAAATCTGATTTAACACCATCAGAATACCAAAACAAAGGTAATATAGTCACCTAAAAATGGATTCAATCAGTTTGTACTAATTTCACTACAGGTAATTTTATAGAACCACAAAATTCAAGAATATATGAAATTATATTTAAGATTCAGTCTTCCATTTATTTAACATTTGCTGACTGCCTAGTATGATGCAAGCAATGTGTTAAGGGTTAACTATATATAGTAAAAAGTGATTTTTAAGCTTAAAGCTAAATGGGAGAGACAAACATGACACAAACAAAAATTTAGAATCGTCCAAATAAGTACGAAGGACATGTACAGATTGGGAGATAATAATACTGGGATCTAGTCTTGACTCATCTGAATTTAAGGAGACTTTCCTGAGGAGCTGATTTAAGCCTTGTCCAAAGGGCTAAGAGGGAGCAGCCAAGTGAGTGTTGAAAAAGAAACATTCCATTGTGAATAATATACATACATGGCAAAAGTTTGTTAGCATGAAGGTAGGATAGTTGCAAAGTCTAGAAGACGATATTACAGTTATTTCATTGCAGAAAGGAGGCAAAAGTAATTAGATGTTGAAAAGACCAGATTATCTAGGTCACAGACCCTGATAAAGTTTTTGGAATTTGACTAAAGAAAATGGGAGCCACTGAAAGGTATTAAGCTCTGAAGTGACTGAGTTCATTATTTTCATTTTTTTTAATTTGTAAACAGGAGAGTAGTGGCTGTGGATATGGGAAGAATGAAAATATTAGAAATGGATTTTGAAGTTAGAAATTTGTGGTTTCCTTTGCTGTACAAAAACTTTTTAGTTTGATGTAGTCCCATGTGTTTATTTTTTCCTTTTGTTTCCCTTGCCTGAGGAGATACATCCAATAAAAAAATTGCTACAAAAAATGTCTGAGATTTTGCTGCCTATGTTTTCTTCTAGGATTTTTATTGTTTGGGGTCCAACATTAAGTCTTTGATCCATTTTTTGATTTTTTTCCTGTGTATGGTATAAGAAAGTGGCCTTGTTTCATTTTTCTGTACATTTCTTTCTGATTTTCCCAACACCATTTATTGAATAAACTATCTTTAGCCGATTGCATGCGTTTGCTTCCTCTGTCAAATATTAATTAACTATAAATTGTGGGTTTATGTCTGGGCTCTCTATTGATTTGAATTGATCTGTGTGTCCGTTTTTATGCCAGTACCATACCATTTTGATTACTATGGTGTTATATTATAGTTTGATATTAAGTAAAGGGATTCCTCCAACTTTGTTCTTTATCAAACTATAAAGCTTTTGCACAGCAGATGAAATCATCAACAAAATAAAAAGAAAATCAACAGAATGGGAGAACATATTCACCAATACATCCGATAAGGGGTTAACATCCAAAATTTATAAATTTCCTACAAAACTCAATACCCAAAAAAAAAAAAAAAAAAAAAAAAAATCAAAAGAATGGGAAAAGGGCCTGAATAGGCAGTTCTCCAAAGAGGACATACAGATGCCCAATAGACATATGAAAAGATGCTCAATATCACTAAGCATCAGGAAAATGCAAATTTATGTTAATCTGGAAGAATGTTGCTAGTTACCACCCCACTGGAGGGCTGCAACTCTGTCTTTCCAGCCTCATCAACAAGGCAGGATGTTGTCTGGAATGATGTCAGTTACTCCAGGGTTATGCTGAAACTGCTATTTCCAGGTTTAATCAGGCTCAGTTTGCTCCACTCTCTTTTGCTAAGAACAAACACAATGCCCACTCTGATGCTGGCAGATGTATACTGACGGTGGTACCGGTGACAATGACAAACCTCTGCTGCACGGATGGGTGCATGGAAGCATCCTTTGCTGATTCAGACAACACTTAAGTGGAACATCTAGTTTTCAGTTAAACATTTAAACTTTAAGAAGAATGATGTTTAATGTAGAAATACCAGGAGGTAGATGGTAAATGGATAAAGAAAAAAAAGGTCTGAACTAGGGATTAAAAAACCTAATTGTTGCCAAATAAATTCTATGTCAGCCCAAAGAAAAGGACAAAGGGAAGAGTAAGTGGAACACTTAGGACTGGGAGAAAAATGGAAGTCAGCAAAGATAGATGGGAAAAGACTAAAGGTATTCTAGGTATTTATGGAAAGTGATTAAAATGAAAGTCTCTACAAGCTAAATGAAAAAAAAGTAGGGGATTGAAGATAGGAAATAACAGAGAGGAAAGAGAGTGAATGTTTTTGAAATGTTGATGAGTTTGAAGAACTATTTGAACAGTAATGCTTGAGCAAGTACACTACGTATGGGAGAGTATAAGGGTCAAATTTGGGATGTTTGAAATACTGATTTTATAGGTTGTATAGTTTTTGGATTGTGTCAGGTACAGACAAAGCTAAAGTAGAGAAAAAAGTCATTGTGATAAAGAAAATAGGATTAAAGGCCAGGTTCCGGATGTGTCACCCATAGGAATGTGTAACCACCTGGAAAGATAGCAAGTGTTGAGCCAGAAGAAAAGAACTGAGATCCAGGTTCTGAAAACATCAATATGTTAGGGACTATAGCCTAGACAGACAGAAAGGAAGGATTATAACAATGTAAAAAAAGAAGAGGCTTAGTCACCTTAAAGATAACTGTTGAGCAAGAAAAATATCAACTCACATTCTCAAATATGAAATATTCCATGGAAAAAAACAAAACAAACAAACAAACAAACAAACAAAAACTATCACTGAAGAAGGGCTCAGAAAGCTTTTAATTTAAAAAGGGAGCTCAGAGAGCTTTCAATTTTAACAATAAGTGTCACTAATACTTTGAGTATAAGAGAGTTTCCTGATGCTTGATTTTCTCTGTTCTTGTTGCTTATAACTCAATCCCAAACTTCTCTAAAGTAATTTGAAACTTGTTTTCTCAAAATCGGATACCATGTATTCTTTGGTTTTCATGATTATTTTAGCTAAATGAATATGTTTTGCCCCAGGACTAAAAACAAGGGAGCAGAATAAAATCGTTCACAGAGGAACACAACCTAAGCAATAAAAATGGAGTGTGATACATGCAGAGCAGACAGTGGAGAAGAGATAGAATGAGAGAGCAGAGAAGCCAGAAGATAGTATTCTCTGAGTCACCTTCCATTGTCTGTGTTTTTCTTATATTTGTGATAAAATGTTTAATATTGCACTATGAATTAATCATATGTTTTATTTTACAAACAAGCCAGAATAAAATGACAATTAGCTATTTTATAAATAAGCCAGAATAGATTAGTGCTCTTAAAAATAAATTGAGACATATTCAAAAGCTTGAGTATATTTAGAAAAAATTAATTGTAATGGGACAGGACAAAGCAAAGCAGTTTAGAAGCTATCCACATATAGGAGTTTGTTGACAGACTTTTACAAAGAAAAGGCAAAAGCAAGGCCAGAAAATCATTGATTGTCTACAGAAAAGCTAGTTGACCATGATTGGTTGTTCTTAGGTTTCAATTTTATAACTTAAGTTTAGATTTTGGTCGAAGTCAAATCTTAGTCAGATCTAAGTCAAGCTTAGATTTTGGTTTGCTTACAGAGGTCACCAGGGCATTAATGCTTCTTCACTTTAATGGCCTCCTTGTTTAATTAATTTAATAGTGCATAAATAAATGTCATACATAAAAGATATACTAAAAAATCAGTTAATTTCTTATAGTTGACATTAAGGTATTTATATACGTAATTGGGAGAATTTCTATTAGAGTGGATAGGTGAGGTCAAATTATGGTCACGTGGCATAAGAAATATATAATTGTTCTTTGTCCTTGGTTTTTACCACAAAGCTCCTAAAAATCTTAGAATTTCCTAGGTAATAGAAGGGTATTTTGTTATTCATAACAAATCCCTTTCCAGAACACTAGAAGTTATGGAATTTACGCCAATCAGGTGGCAGCTCCTTTAGGTAGCCTCAGGATGGGACTGGGCTCCAGAAAAACCAAAAAGCTAAATGGGGAACTCTCAGCCTCAGCAGTAACCTCCAAGGAAGAGAGCTAAAAATGAACTCTATGAAAACTCTTGAACAATAGACCTGGAGAACCTATGAGTTGGTGAACACATATTTGTGCTGGCCCAACAAGGACAGGGAAGCTCCTGGTGTCCCACCCTCACTTCTGGTCTTATACATCTTCTCCATTTGGCTCTTTCTTAGTTGAATCCTTTATAATAAACCAGTAAAGGTCAGTAAAGTGTCTTTCCTGAGTTCTGTGAGCCCTTCCAGTAAAATATTCAGCTTAAAGGAAGGGTTGTCAGAACTCCTAAATCTGTAGTCAGTGCAGCAAAAGTGTGTGTGGTTTGGACACCCCCTTTGCAGCTGACATTTGAAGTGTGGGGCAGTCTTGCAGAACTGAGCATCTGAACCCGTGCACTCCGACGTTAACTCAGCATGGCTAGTGGGAGAACGGAATTGAGTTGTTAGCCCCCCAGTTTGTGCTAAAGGGTTTGTGAATCTCGGAGGTTATGCGCTACTTGGAGTATAAGAATATAGACTAACTTAGAGATTAAGAAGAATTGGTTGGTATTCTCATACTAATTATCATGAATATTAGAAATTTGAAAGACGAATTTGTCTTGTCCTGTGAATAGACATAAATGCAAAAATATTTAACCTTCCAAAAGCGGTATCATCTCTATGTCTCTAAAACTGAAGCCATGATAAAGAAAGAAATAAATAAATATCCAAAAATGCTTTTAAATCCTCTTATGAAACTGCAGAAGCTGTACTGTCGTCAGGCAAATCCATCCTGAATCACGGCCAACTCCTTTTATGTCAAAGATCTTGCTGTAAAGCTTATAATGCTGCCCAAATACAAAGACCCTGAGGACATAGTTAACGCAATGTGAGTATATCTTCTTACAAGATGGTCCAGGAGGCAAATGTTAATGTTGAGAAACTGCAGAAGAGCCTCCAAACTGGCAAACCTTTATTTAGAATGTGTCAACATTGTCTCTGGCTGTGGGGGTAGGGTACTCTGGGAGAATCACTGTATTGGGAAGGCTCAGTGGGAAATGGAAATAAATGAAAAGGGTAGGTATTACCAATATTTAACTTACTTCAAATTTAATATGTAATAAGCTACTTTTCAGGGAGACTGACTGTTCATTTGTGGTACTGTTACCCTCAGTAGTTAACTGGCTATTGATAGGGAGAGAGCAAGGGAATTACACATTGAGTTTAGTAAGCTGGGGAGCATAAGCTTATTTGCTTCACCAGGAATCTATAGCGTCATGCTCCGGGTATTGCAGCATTTGTCCTCCAAGGGAATCAACATTCCTCCCTTCCTGTTCCAGCACCTGATTGTTGGGGGCTCAAGGGGAGGAGCCTGATGCTGCAATCCTGTGAGTCTAACAAGAGGGTTGTAAACCCATCCAAAGCTCACAAAAACTTGGGAAGTTGATTGGTTCTTTTGAAAAAGCAACTGGCCCATCCCAAACCCAAGCTAATATAATCCCAGGGGAAAAAGAATCTCTCTCTCTCTCTCTCTCTCTCCCTCCCTCTCTCTCTCTCATAACCCATGCTCATCCCATGCATTCACATGTTTTTTCTTGCCTGGGAACACAAGACCGTGTTGGTCTAGCAGCTACCAGAGCCTGTGGCAGACTGCGTGTACTCCAGAAAGACTAAGCTCTAACGTGAAGCAGAAACTCTGAACGAGGCTTTTGCTTTGGCCTTGCTGAGGACAAGGTTGGACTTCTTCCATGGCAGGATAAAGGGAGATGGGACATTGGAAACCCAGTGAGCAGCTTTAATTTCCACCTGAAGAAATTTTGGCACACCATAGTCTCTCATGTGTGGATCATTGGAATGTTTTCCTCATAGTTCTGTGGGAAAGAATTCTTTTTTTGACAACAGTATCATTTGATAATATATCATTTGTTTTGTATTTCTTATGTCATGCAGGTAAAGATATTAAACTGACTGCAGCCATACAGGTTAAATAGCAGATATAGAAGTGGGACTAAAATCTTGGTCTTCGGTTCAATCCTCTTTCTATTCCACTGTTTTAAATTATCTGTTTCATTTTATAAACCATCTTGGAGTGGCATGCCCTATCTATCCCTTCCCCTCAATCAATCAGGCTGATCCCAATGTCAGTCTTCTCATGGAAAATGTCACACAGGCATTTTAAACAGGTTTGGAAATGATAGCAATTTCTGAAGTGTGCTCAGACCCATAAATTAACATGGAGTTCTCTTCTGCCACAGACCTTGAAGTGTTAATGCAGAGATATGTTCATAGGAAAAGACATTGGTGTCAGAGTTGATACGGCATAAGGGCAGCAAAACTTAAGGAAGAAATACATCTTTAAAAATTGTCAATTCTTAGGTTGCTTTTTATTTGGGTTTATCAACGCCCTGCTCTCTGTTAGATTCCTAAGAGATTTTAAGAGAATATATTGTAGCCAATAGTCCATTTATATCTCCTGCCAAGGCAGTCATCCCATTTCTTTGTCTTTTTCTTTCCTGTGAAAATAAGTTAGATAGTTTTGAAGAAACTAAGCTTGTCTACTTTTCCTCTTTACCGTGCGCCAAAAGTCTAAAGAAAACCAGGGTCTCATTCTTTAACATCTTTTCTCTAGCTTTAAAACCAAATAATTTAAATTATATCTCAATAAAGCTATTTTTTGAAAAGTTTGGGTATTGAAATAAGCCATAACCTTGAGCATCCATTCCCAAAAGAAGCCAAAAGTAAGAGGGTCTAGAGCTGCCTCATCACCTCTAGTTTATAACCCACTGTTTTTTCCCACAAAATGTGAGGACTCTGATCCTGGAACCAGTGCTCACAAATTGGTGTGGAAGTAGCAAAGGAAACAAGAGACTTCCACTCTCATCTCAAGTTCCTCAACACTTCTACCACATCTCAATCTTTGCTTGTTTTCGATGGATTCCACCTCATCACCACTATTATTTCTCATCTCCTGTTTTTCATTTGTGCATGTGTGACACTTCAGATGGCTTCTCTTTAGAAGATTATGATAAGGTAATGTGACAAAGGTCCTATAGTTCATACTTTTTTTTTGTTTTTTTTAACTTTTTTTTAAAGATTTTATTTTTATTTATTTTTAGAGAGAGGTGAAGGGAGGGAGACAGAGAGGGAGAGAAACAGCAATGTATGGTCGCCTCTCACATGGCCCTCACGGGGACCTGGCCCACAACCCACGCATGTGCCCTGACTGGGAATTGAACAGGGACCCTTTGGTTCCCAGCCCGTGCTCAATCCACTGAGGCACACCAGCCACGGCCTATAGTTCATACTTTTACACATCACAACAGAGACAGATTTTATAACTAAACTTGTTATTTTTGGTGCATTTTATCTAGAAATACAGCAGAGCACTTTGGTTTACCTCATAGGATCCAGAAAAGAGCTTCTGGCATGTAAATCCAGGCAATAATTACTATCTCTGTGTTCTTGGATGAATTACAATATATGATTCAATTTTCTTATCTGTAAATCTAGTGCAATAATATCTATTCATAGGTCTGTTTGAGAATAAAATGAAATAGCACAAATTCTTTATGTAGATGTCCAATATGTCTAAACCCAGGTTTCAACTTTATATTTGACAATGGTATATAGGTTATGTAGACAAATGCTACAGTAATTTATATTGCAATGGGGATTTTTAATTTTTTTCACAAATTTGTGTACCAAGACTTCCTTTGGAATATTATATTAACTGAAAGAGTTTGGATCAAAGGAGCATTATTTGATAACCAGTTTGGAAAAAAACTTATCTATGACAAAATATAGCCCAGGGGACTCTTTTGTTATTTTTGCAGTCTTTCTCATGAAGTTTTATATACACAGAGCAATCATTTCTTGATTCCTCTCAAGAGCAAGGTCTGGTGTTTAGAGCACCATGCTTCATCTAAATTTATCATAAACCTCACCACAAACTTTAAAGTCAAAAATGATTATTTCACTCTACATATGAAGACATGGAGTCTCAGAAATGTTCATTAACTTTCCCAAGGCAATGTAACCAATCATTGTGCAACCAGCAGTTTGAACCAAGGTTGTGAATCCAGAGTCAAGCCTTTCCTCAGCTGTTAATAATTTTACAGAGAAATATTTTTAAGCTTCTAAATATATTCATTTGATTTAAAATGCACGGAAAGAAGGAATAAAGTCTTGAACTCTTTAAAAGTTTGGATGGTATAATTTTCCAACTGAAGGATATGACAGCAGCCTTAGGCGGGCATACTTCAGGCACCTGCCTCTCCTTAAAAAGCAATGTAATCCAACTTGAGAGAGGAGGGTAGGAAGAATGAGATGAAAAGTCTTAAAACTGGGAAATGAATAGATAACTTGGCTTGAAGAATCTATAAAATTTGAAGACTACACTGATATACTGAGGATAAAAATACAGAAACTGGGTGTGGAAAGATGTTTACCATAATTGGCAATTGGAGGTGAATTAAAACAGAAGACAATGCCAGAAGCACTGGAAATGGCTTAGGCTACGTGTAGATAGGAGAATGAAAATGATCTGTAGTTCCAGGAGAACTTAATAACCCTGTACATTATAACATAGTAAAGTATTTGCAGATGGAAATGTTAAATAACTTTCTAAGTGTGGTGTATACAGAAAAAATAATCTATTTATGATCGCTTAAATAATCATCTTTGTTATTACACAGACAGTCACATGTATTCATGACATAGGCCAGTGGTCTGCAATTAGGTGTGCATCAGAATTACCTATACAAATTGTTAATAAAGACCCCTGGTTCTCACCCCCCAGATTTTTTAGTTTATTAGATTTGGGGTAGAGGGACCTAAAAATTTGCACATTTAACATTGATCCAAGTGATGCTGATGCTGCTGGTCTCAGGAAGACACTTAAAGAACCACCTAAATAAGTATTGTTACTTATAAATTTACTTTTAAAATTTATCATCTGTGGGTCACTGACCCATCATTATCATAAGATCAGTATTAGAACCCAGTCACCAAGAAACCTGGGAGATACTCAGATATAAACTTCAAACTCATCGACTGTTTGTTTGGAATATGTAGTTCCTGCATATCCATATTGTAATTGAGAATCTTATAACTCCCTTGTTATCATTTTGTTCTAGGAAATTGATGCATATTTTTGAGGGAAGCAAAGAAGAGAATCCTCATATACTTAAGTGCTCTTTAATTCTTTTTTTTAGTTATATTCAGAGTAAGAGAAACACACAATTTACACACATACGACACGCACATGTTTAGTGTGAGTGCACACATTTTTTTCACATCATAAGACCACAGATGTGTCTTGCCTTGAAGAATTGGCCATAGGTTCAAAGGACGTATCTATACATTGTACAATTTAAAGTATAAGAAAAATAGAACCAGACTAATGCCTAGATCTTTTCTTTTAATACAATAAACTGTTAAGTAGAAAATTCCATTTAGATTTTTTAAATTAAAAAGCTATACATGAATCTCATCAATTGCAATGTACAATTTGTAATTTTTCTTTGAACTCCTGAAAGAAAGAGAGAAAAAAAAATATTGGCAGCTCAAATATATCTTGAATAATGGTGAAGCTTTTTTCCTTTTTGATGGAAAAAGTTTCCAGTTGTAGAAAAGATAATAAAAAATGAAGGATTTACCACTAATTTAGAGCAGAAAAATCCTTTTTGAGTCATTTAGTTCTTCCAAATGAGAGACACTTATCTTTGAGGAACTGAAGAATAGACTCTTCTAGATAGCTGGAATAATAACAAATGATGAAAAAATTCCACTATCTCCAATCATTTTTTTCTTTAATCATGTATCAATGCACACTGTAGAACAAATTTATGGAAAAACTTATTATTGCAAATGAGATTTTAGAACACTCAAATTCTAATTTTGTTAAATGTTTAGTTTATTTAAAATTTATTGAAATATTTTTAAAACTAGTTTAAATACGTTTTGTGTCAAGCAACATTAAACACTCCCTCTGAGTACAGTGTGGTGTGGCATTGACTGGTCTTGGAGACAGGGGTCCTTCCTGTACAGTGCCCAGATGCTGACTTCCTTGCAGACTTTTGTCTAGTCATATTTATATTTATGTTGTCATTTTGTCCTATTTTAATTAAAGTTGCCATAATGACCAAAGTTTTTAAAAGCACTTGCAGAGTTAATAAAAAACATACAAATTATGTAAATGTCAACTATTACTATTATTTAAGAGTATAGTAGTTAATTGTGTATCTGCCTAAACAAGGAAATTAGTTTGTTTTGTGGGTCTATTCATACGTAATGTCTGGTTGGTATATTTATAATCTTATTGATATTGCCTTGTGTGAAATGGTCTATTAGTCTAAAAGTAACTTTATGCATATTACTTAAATACTTTGGGCCAATAGCTCCTTTGGATTAGATAAACTTCCTCATATCATGCACAGTAAATATATTGAAAATTTATATAAATAAATAAATCATGTTATTAATAAATAAATGTAAACAAAAAAACTAAATGTTCTGGGAGAAAAATGACTAAATCTTTTGACTTGAGTTTACAATGATTTCTTAGGACACAAAAATAAAAATTATTTTTTTTCATAATTTTGATATCATCAAAATAAAAACATACTGCTTTTAAGAGAATCTGTTAATAAAATGTAAAAGCAAGGATATAGCCTGGGAGACAGTAATTACAATGTAAGACATATAGCTGAAAAAGAAAAGAGAATTGTTTCTGTAACATATGCAATATAGGGTTATAAATAAATAGTGAATAACAAGCATTCCTATAAAAATGAACAAGAGATTTGAACAGACACTTCCAAAACTAAAATATCCAAATGTTCAATAACCACAAAGAAGACCTTCAATATTCTTAGCCAACAAGAAAACTTAAATGAAACCACAATATAACTATAGACACACTCAAATGTCTTAAATTAAAACATAGCAACATTATGTGTTGATATGAGGAAGGCAAACTTGAACTTACATTTATACTGTTGGTGAAAATGTACCTGCTTTGGTGGTGGGCACAACCATTTTGGCAAACTCTTTGGCAGTTTCTTATTAAGATAAATACATAACTCCTTTATGACTCAACACTCCAATCTTTGGTGTTTACCCAAGAGAAATAAAAGCTCACCCCACCAAAGACTTGTATTCAAATGTACATAGCAGTGTTTATTCTTAATAGCCAATTAATGGGAACACATTATATGTCCATGAAAAGGTGAATGGATAAACAATATGTGAAATATTCATTAAATAATATATCTTTCAGCAATAGAAAAAATAAACTAAAAATACACCCAACAACCAGAGTAAAACTTTCAACATTATTATGAGAGAAAGAAGTGACATACAAATTACTAAATAATACTGCCCTTCAATAGAGGGTAAGATAAAGAAGATGCGGTACATATACACAATGGACTACTACTCAGCCGTAAGAAAAGACAGAACGTTACCGTTTATGACAACATGGATGGGCCTTAAGATATTATGCTAAGTGAAATAGCACTCAGAAGAATCTATGAACCATATGATTTTACTCATATGCGGGGCATAAAACTGAACTTCATGGACACGGACAACAATGTGGCGGTTGCCAGAGGAAAGGAGATGGAGGGGACGGGGAATTGAGGAGGCCTGATGCATGGTGACTGAAGATGGTGCGACTCTAGGTGATGGGCACACAGCACAATACACAGATCTAGCATCAGAGAAATGGACCCTGGAAACTTGTAGAATCCTATTAACCAAACTCACCCCAACAAATTCAATAAAATTATGTAAAATTCTAAATGTATAAAACTAACAAAAATATTAAAAGCAGATAAGTGTAGGGGGATACTAACTGCAATGAGGCACAATCACTTTTTATGAAATAATGGAAATGTTTTAATTCTTGGTTGCTGTCTTAGTTACATAAGCATATAATTTTCAAAACTGTAATTTATAATTACAAAACATCGGTATCTGTCTTTATTGAAAATTTGAGAAAATAAAAAGAAATGTAATTTGTCACATGTACAGAAGAATAGAAAGAAAACATGATCATCCTAGTAGAAGCAAGAAAAGAATGGGTAAAATTCACCATTCATTAATTTAAAAAAAAATGACGGGAACCTCCTTAGTGCGGTAATGGACATTCACAAAAACAACAACAAAAAAATAAACAAACAACGCACATCTACTTTGTAGGTAGATAAAAGATTGTCTTGCACAATCTTAATTTATATGTGTACCATTTGTAAAAAAACAACCTAAGGATATATTTACTAAAAATGATACAACAAAAAAAATTTTTCACATGAGATCTGGGAAATAATAAATGTAAAGATAAACAGCAAATGCCAAATTTCTGAAATTTTAGAAGACTATTGAAAGAAGAAAGTGGTGAGCAGAAATCACCAGAAAAAAAAATTGAACAAAGCCTTCAATAAAATGATATCAAAATGGTTTTCATAGTAATGTGTAGAGTATGGGAGCAGTTATTGATAAATACACAGAAAAATTAGCAAATCAGAAATGTGGCTATTGCTAATTGAAATAAATTTAGAATTACACTAGATAAAATCACCTGTGGATAACTTTAATAGTGACATACATATGTAGAGTGTATGTCAAGTGGAAGGAACAGTGATATCAAAAAGTTGTGTTATACCTGAAATATAAAAAAAAATGGAGAGTGAAATTGGGGGTGAATATTTAAGAACACGGAAGAATGCTAAATACTCATTTATAATAAAATCAAAGCAATAGAGACTAATTAATTTGATCAACAAAGAATCAATTGTATAATTACACTTAAAAACAATGAAAAATCAGAAGAAACACTAGTTTCAATCAGAATAACAACTTTGGAAATATTACTGGAAGTTTAAAAAGGCTGGGACTAGAACTTTGTTTTATGGTTGGAATCTTTTGAGAATTATCCATATTCAAATGTACTGAAACAAATAAAAATTTAAAGACAATCATTATTTGGAGAAAACTACTAGGATTTTGGAAATATGTACTTGAATTTATATAACAAAAAAGAAGTCCAGAAAGAAATAAGATAAAAGCTAACAGGGACAGATTTTATTATGTATAAGATATATGTTGTATATATTGTATTTCAAAAAATAATGTATATTAGTTATTAACATATATGTGCCATTTATTGTATTTTTTACATACATACATAAATACCCATATATCACACCATCTAGGTATAAGAAAAACTTGTTGAGCATGTCATGAAATGGAGAAATGTTATAAAAGGCAAGAAACTGGACACCAGCGAAGGATACGAGCACACACACAAGAAGAGAACTAACCGAGAAATGATTTGCTCCATTTCCATCAACAAAATGAAGTTGTTCTCACAGTTTTCCATTGCTTACAATTGACTTCAGATGCGAGTAGCTCCAGAATTCATCAAAAGTAGATGTCAGAAACATTTATATATATGATTGAATGATAAACTGGGATTGAGAATAGTCGGTCTACATAAGCTTATTCCAGAAATTTTAACCAATAAAAATTAGAATAAAGATAATTCCAATTTTAAATGTTTAAATTTGTTATTATTAAAGAAGATGGCAGTGACATACTACACAAAATAAATAACTAGCTAGTTCCTTGGTAAATGTTTTGGTATTCATTTTTATTCTTTTTTAGCTTATTTTTTAAATTGTTTTATTGTTGTTCAAATACAGTTGTCTGTA
>PVJI01007669.1:0-27149 GCA_004026765.1 Micronycteris hirsuta | reverse complement strand
TAAACTATGACTTTTGTTCAATAATTGATTAAGGAGCAATGTAGAAATCAACTACATATATTAGTTCTATCTTAATAATATTACTTTTGTGATATTTGTTATGATAAATGCCACCTATTGGTCAATAGTTGGTATTTCACCTTTCGTAGGAACTACATCGAGTTTCATGAGAAACCAAATTTACTTTTATAATCTCTAAATTGCATGATAAACTTCTCCATATGTACCTTGCTTTTACTTTTTAGTCCCCCCCTTAGAAACATTATAACATATATAGTACATTGAATAGGAATTTGTTTTTTTTTTCTGCTAAATTTTGAATATTACTGTTGTCGCTTTACTTTTAACTTTGTTTAATTTTTTAAAAATGTTTATGTAACAGATGTATATCGGAATAGGCAATGCAACTAATTCCCACAAATTTTTGTTTTAATGTTGAGTCTTTTGCCTTTAATCTTGAAAATGTTTCCCCAACCAAAGATGTGAAAAGAGGAGGAGGTGAAAAAGGAGGAAGAGAAAGAGAAGGAAGCTTGGCTCAGTGGCTAAGTCTTATGTGGGGAGTCAACATTTGTGTGCTGTACTTTTAACAGAACCTGCTACACCCAATCAGTGGTCGATTGGATCAATATCCTTTACAACAGTTCTCATACACCAGGCTTACAGACGCAGTTTGCAATATCCTATGCAAGGACATGTGACACAAACCTGGCGATGCATAAATAGGGTAAAAATTGCTTTGTTAACGTAAGTATCCTTCTAGCTTGCATTTTCTTCCTTCTTAGAATGTAAACCTGGTGGCCGATGCTCCAGCAACCCAAGCAGTAGGGCGCTGAGAGGAAGGCCAAGAAAACTGCCGAAATCTCAGATCTGACTCTCATGAGATATGGAAATGATTTTAGTCTTCTAATTGTTTGAAGAAAAATAAACCCATAATTGTTTAAGGCAGTGATAAACACGTTCTCTGTTTCTCGCAGCTGAATGTAATCACCAACGGCGGCAGCCCTCCATGAAGTTTCAACTTGCCTGCTGAAAAAACATTACTAGTGCAATGATTCTCCCAGTCAGGGAGGTAAACAGTCCAGGTGCCAAGAACAATTTACTTATCCTGTGATGAGCTGTCTCCCACTGCTGTTTGGAAGTTCAGTCATTACCACCTTCCCATGGATAACCCTAGGGCATTATGTGAAAAATCACTCCCGTAATGTATCCCCTCAGGCCCACCCACTCTGGGAATCTGCAATGCTATTAACATGGTTTCCTCCAAAACAAGACGTAGACACCGAGAAATTTGAAAGGGACGCTTCCTAATGTAAGAATTAACGTAGCATTAGGTGGTAACATGTATCTCTATTGTAGAAAATCTAACATGCATTTGTCATATCGGAGTCTGTGGTCTGGAAAGACTCACTGAAGTGCCTGATTTGAGGCTCATGGGCACTCTTACGATTTAGGAGAGTGGTTAGAATCTACCGACTTCGGGCCAAATTCAGTACAACAGCTGTTTTTGCAAATAAAGTTTTATTGAAAGACCGTTACACTAATTTGCTTCTGTGTTGTCTATGGCTACATTTGCACTAAACTGGCAGAGTTAAGTAGGGGCGACAGAGGCCGTATGGTCCATAAAGCTGGAAATATTTACTATCTGCCTCTTTACAGAAAATGTTGCCACATTTTGGCTTTTGTTTGACTTTTTTATAACGGGTATTATAAAACAATGCACACACAAGTGGGAAAAATACAAGTGAAAACTACATCAAATAGCTATTTCTTAAAAAGGGTATTGGAATAATGTGTTTAAGTAATGTATCTGAGAAGTTTTTAGCTAGACTTAAACAATATAATATTAAAACAGAAAAAATAAACTGAAATTTTTAAAAATTCAACTTCAAACTCATTTAAAATATATGCACTGGAAGATGCTTAAATGCAATGTAGACCATTTAAAATGGATTTACTCAAATATAATTAGATTTACTGGATCACTGAAGTGTGTAGCAGCTTGTTTATGTGAAATTTCTACATATTTGTGTCTCTATGAATGTTATTCATTTATAATTTTCTATTCTGTAACTGGTCATGCAGTAATAGTTGGTATTTATAACTACTTTCTCCCACTACCCTTTCTGGATTCCCTTTGTTTTCAGCAAGCAACTCAGCCAGTCATGTTTCTTTATTCAATGAGATGACCTAACCCATAAATGCTGAAGGACCTGGGTCATTGACAGTCCTGTCTAGATTGGGTCATTGCAGTTTTTATTGACCTTTATCAGAGAACATGTTGATACTAACAGGCTCCTAAGGGATTTTCTGTATTTCAGACACATTTTTTCTTACCTCCATTTGGGAGTAGTCCCATTCCCTCTTGCTAGTCAGAATCAATCACTCCAACAAGCATAGCAAGCCCCGTCCTTACTTGTTGATCCAGAGGCATGAGGAAACTTAATGACCAGATAGCAGTCTTAACTCCCAGTTCAGTGAAATCATTGTTGTGTGTCCTGGTAGAAGCGTTTCTCTCTCTGGAACCAATAACTCTAAGCCGGTAGAGCATAAACTTGCAAAAAATATAGGGAGCAAAAGTTTTACTAAGGGGTCATTAGAGATAATAGTGAGTGGTGACATACCCATTTCCACCCGTTGATGCCTGGACCAGTGAGTCGTAGCTATCAGACAAATAGTACCACATAAGGGAAACAAATTCAGAGGAGATACAGCCTTCTGGAGAACTTTGCCTCAGTCTTGCAAAGTATTGCCAACTAGCTGGCATTGTAATTGCATCTTCAAAGACCTGTCACATCAAACCAGCTGCTTCATGACTATGGTGAACATGGAAAGACCAGTGAATTCCACGAGCATGGGACCATTGTCACGATTCTTTTGCTGCAAAGTGTGTTCCTTGATCTGAAGCAACGATCTTTGAAATATTCTTACAGTGGATCAGGCAGGGATTCTTTGAGTCCATGGGTAGCAGTTTGGCAGAACCACGAGTGCAGGAAAGACAAATCCATACATCTATTATGTCTATTCCAGTAAGGAATAGTCTATTCCAGTAAGGTTAAAACACTGCCTCTTCATGATGGAACCAGTCCAATGTAATACATCTGCCACCAGGTATCTGGCGATCACCCTCAGGCACTTAACCTCCCATTATTTCCCAGTCACTGTTCTCACTTGAATAGTAGAAGCCTTGCCAAGCTGCAGTTTAACTTGTAAGTCATCTAGTTTCAGGATGACATTCTATATTTGATTTTCAGCAATTTCAGCCCTGTGGCTACAGCAGATGGGATTTTCTTCTGGACACACATAGATACCTTTAGGCCATTTATATAATGCTTGATCTGGGAATTCAAATTCCTGACCTTATACTATGCATTCATCTCTTTGTCCAGTGACATTAGAAACAACCAGTCAAACTCATTATATTTCTTTGTTTTTTAAACACTGTTAGAAAGTATCATATATCTGTCACCTTGGTCTTGCTTGGTCCTTGACTAGGAGTATCAAATAAAAATATGTTTTGTGTCTCTATTGCATGGTTATGCCACCGACAATCATTGCTATTCTACTACTAGAAATCAAGTAAAGAACAACTTTAAATCTAATCAGATTGGAGTGACAAATTCAGAAACCCCAGAACCAATTCAGAAAACTCATCCTTAACATTCTGTTCCTCTAGAACTATTCCTGGTACCAAAATTTCTATTTGTCTTGGTTCTCCAGAGAAACAGAACCGATATACACATATATCTGTATATTTATATCTATCTGTCTACCTAAGAAATTATCTCATGTGATTTTGAAGATTTAAAATGACCAAGATCTACATTTACTGATGTGGAGACCCAGGAGATCTGGTGATGTAAGCCCCAGTCCGTGTGAGAAGGCAGAAGACTGATGTCTGTTGTCTTACCATCATTTTGGTCTACTTAGTCATCAATGGGTTCAATGAGGCCTGTCCAAACTGAAAAGAGGAATCTGCTTTACTTATTTTATAGAGTCAATTGTTAATCTCATCCAGAAATACCCTAGTGGAAATACACAAAATTATATTTGATGAAGTATCTGTTGACCCCTCCCTCACGGTCCCTTCAAATTAAGATATACAGTTAATCATTTTACCCGAGTTCTTTTCATTTTTACTTACTCATTTTTATGGAATTTATTGGGGGTGACATTGGTTAATAAAATTATATAGGTTCTAGTATGCAATTCTACAATACATCATGTGTATGATGTATCATTTTGCTTTCAAATCATATTTAAAGGCACTGAAGAACATTTCAAAACAAGTGTTTTGTAGTATTCTGTTCATTAACATTTTACTGTGATTTCATATTTATTTATTTACTTTTTATTTATTTTTAAAGTTCAACTTCATTTTATTTATTTTTTAAAGTTTCACTTCAAGTTTTCTTTGTCGTTTTATCCTCACCTGAGGACATGCTTATTGACTTTGGAAGGAGGGGAGGGAGGGAGATAGAGAGAAGGAGAAACAGCGATGTGAGAGAGCAACATTGGCGGAGGCTCTCTAACGCTCCCCTACCGGGTCACAACCTAAGTGCTTCTCCTGACCGCGAATTGACCGGGAATTGACATTTGGGTTTACAGGACGATATTCCAAATCAGCCACACTGGCCAGGGAATAATTTCATTTTTGCTGTAAGATTCTTCTGTCTTCGCAACATAAAACAAACACTTAACGGCTCTTGAAGATTTTAATGTTTTCCAGTGTTCCCTAATATTCACTATTAATGATGAAATCAGACATAAATATTTCATTTATCTAAAAATATAAATCTGTTGTATTTGAAATTTTGTCTTGATAACCATATACTCACACAGGGAAAGTTTATCCTCCCCATACTTTAAAGACTGACAATGTAAACTTTTATTGCAGATTACAGTATTTCAAAGCTGGGTCACAATTGTTTCATCTGTTATTCTCTATTAATGTGACTTGTGCAGCTTCATGAGAGATAGCCTTGGGGTTTTGATTGAATATGCTAAATAGAAAAGCTGCCTACCCACAAGGGTATATAACTTGAGTAAAAAATAAATCTTTGTTCCTTAACATGGCTAATATTTAGTTTTTTTGTTAACATTTTATTTATTTATTTTTAGACAGAGGGGAAGGGAGGGAGAAAGAGAGGGAAAGAAACATCAATGTTTGGTTGCCTCTCATAAGCCCCACACTGGGGAACCTGGCCCACAACCCAGGCATGTGCCCCAACTGGGAATTGAACCTGTGACCCTTTCGTTCACAGGCCAGCACTCAATCCATTGAGCCACACCAGCCAGGGCTAGGAATTTTTTTAAAGGTAATATAAATTAGTTTATCTCAGTATTAAATACTATTCAAGTATTTAACTCTATTCTAGTTCCAAAAAAGGATAAAAGTGCTCGTCTTTTAAGGACAAAAGACTATAGCATTAGATAGCAAAATAACTACTAGAAAGTTACTACCCAAAGAAAATATGTGTGAAGTTGAATGTCAGAAATAGATTAATTTGAAATAACAACAGAATGCAGCCTTTTAATTCTTGAGGTGTGTGTCCAGTGGGTACAGTCTCCGTTCTGTTTGAATCATCCCACTGTTTCATTTCAGTTTTCCAACACCTTAGTGTAGAGAGAGCTAGAGTATAGGATCACTGGAGCTGCGATGCCTCCAAGTCACTTTTAAATTTTTATTCAGAATGAGTCATCTATTTTCCTGTTTTAGGAGAGTGGCAAATAACCTCCAAAGCAATGCCACCTTTTCTCTCTATTTTTATTCTAGTCCAGCATGATTCATCGTAGTTTTACCTTTGAGGATCACCTGCATAAACAGGCACATGGCTATGTATCACTAAATTTCTTTTCTAGATTACAAATGAAGAATTAGCCCAATTTATCTACTATAAAGATGATTAAATATATGTGCGTGTATATATTTGTGTGCATGTGTATATATGTGTGTGTGTGTGTATATATATATATATATATATGTATAGTCTACTATTTGTTAAGAATGAATTAGCAAATAAACATCTCAGCCTTTAAATATTGTTTTCTTTTATTACACTTTGAAATAAAATTTAGTTTCAGTGCAGTTTTAGTTTCACAGCAAAATTGAGTAGGAGTAACAGAGATTTGCCATGTAACCCTGCCATTATTCATGTGTACTCTCCCTCAGCATCAAAAACTCCTCAGCAGAGTGGTACATTTGTTACGAACGATGAACCTACGCAGGTTCATACCTCATCAGCATCCCGACTTCACAGTTAACATTAGGTTCACTATTGGTAGCATATATTCTATGCATTTGGACAAATGTATTATGATAGATATTCACCATGATGCTATCATAAAGAGTACTTTCGGTGACCTAAAAATCCTCTATGCTTTACATATTCATTCCTCCTTCAAACTCTTTCTCCTGTAACCACAAATATTTTTACTGCTTCCATAGTTTTACCTTTACATACTTATTTTATACATTTATATAGCATGTAATTATTTTAATTGAAAATCATTATAATATTTGGTAAATTATTTTTATTGCATATAATTGACATATCATATTATGTTAGTTTTAGCTATATAACATAACAATTTGTTATTTGTGTATATTGGTGAATGATCAGTACAATAAGTCAAATTAACATTCATCACTGCACATAATTATAAAATTTATCTTGTGATAAGAACTTTAAGATGCACTTTATTAGCGACTTTCAAATACTCCATACAGTATCATTAATTTCAATACAGTATTCACCATGATATATTCATTTAATAATTAAAAATTTTACCCTTTGATGCCTACATAGAGTTTGCTCCACACCCAAGTCTCTAGCAAATACCAATCTGTTTTTCTATCTGCTAGCTTGTGTTTTTATTAGTTAGTTTGTTTGTCTTTAAATTCCACAAATAAGTGAGATCGTATTGTATTTGTCTTACTCTGTATTATTTCATACAGAATAATGCACAAATGGTGAGATTTGCTTTTTGTTGGATGAATAATATGTTACATGTAATACATACAACAATGTTATTGAGATATATGAATATATATAAACACAATTCCCATGTATTAGTCAAAGGACAATTAATTGTTTTCATATCTTAGTTATTACCAATAATGCCACAATGAACATGGGGGTGCATATATCATTTCAAGTTAATATTTTTATTTTCTTCAAATAAATATCCTGAAGTGTAACTGATGTGCAATATGGTAGTTCTTTTCCCAATTTTTTGATGAACTTCCATGACCTTTTCCATAGTGGCTGCCTCAATTTACATTCCCACTGACAGAGCAAAATCCTCACCAATACTTATTTTTGTGTCATTTTAATAATAGTCATTCTACCAGATGTGAGGTGATATCTCATTAAAGTTTTGATTTACATTTCCCTGATGATTAGTGATGCTGAGCACCTTTTCATGATCCTGTTGGCCATCTGTATGTCTTCTTTTAAAAAATGTCTATTCAAAGCCCTGGCTGGTGTAGCTCAGTGGATTGAGCGCGGGCTGGGATCCAAAGGGTCCTGGTTCGATTCCCAATCAGGGCACATGCCTGGGTTGAGGGCCAGGTCCCCAGTGGGGGCCACGTGAGAGGCAACCATACATTACTGTTTCTCTCCCTCTCTCCCTCCATTCCCCTCTCTCTAAAAATAAATTTAAAAAAAATAAAATAATAAAAAAATGTCTATTCAAATCCCCTGCCAATTTTTCATTAGAGTTTTTGCCATTGAGTGACATGAGTTCATTATCAATTTTATACATTAACCCTTATTAGAGATATGATTAGTAATTATTTTACCCCATTTGATAGGTTGTCTGTTCATTTGTTGATGGCTTCCCTTGTTGTTCAGAAGCTTTTTAGATTTATATAGTCCTACTCACTAGGCTTTTTGTATATTTACTTCATTTGTTTTTTTTTAGATAAAAAGTGAATATAAGAAAAAAGAGTAACAGTAAGTCATAATGTGTAAAAACCTGACGGATACTATAAACATTACAAAAAAATCCATAAAAATGATCATTTGATTCACTCTCCAACACCTATATAATACTTCCTTTTCTACATTTCTTGGCTACATACCTTTCTTTTTTTTAGTTAATAAAATATTTTTCATTATTGTTTGATTATAGCTATCTTTATTTCCCCCCATTACTCTCACTTGTCCTACCCCCCTTCCACATTCAAGCACCCCACCCCATTGTATTTGTCCATGGGTCTTTTATGATGTTCCTTGACTTGATCTTTTCCCTTCTTTCTACTTTTGTTGCCATTGCTTTCAGTGCCAAACAGAAAATATCATAAAATTGATGTCATGAAGCTTACTACCTGTGTTTTTCATAAAAAAAATGTATGGTTTTAGGTATTACAGTTAAGTATTTAATCCATTTTGAGTTATTTTTTTTCTATGTAGCTTAAGATAGTGAGTGGTCCAATTTTATTCTTTTGCATGTGTCTATCCAGTGTCCCAGCACAGGTTATTAAAGATACTGTCCTTTTCCCATTGTTTGTCTTGGTCCTTTTGTCATAAATCAATTGGCTATAAATGTGTGTGTTTATTCTGGCCTCCCTGTTCTTTTTATTGACTTATGTGTCTGACTTTATGCCAATACCATACTGTATTGGCTACTGTAGCTTTGCATTATAGTTTAATATCAGGTAACATGATGCCTTCAGGTTTCTGCTTTTTTTCCTCAAGACTGCTTTGGTTAATTGGGGTCTTTTGTGGCTTCATAAAAATTTTAGGACTGTTTGTTTTATTTATGTGAAAAATACTCACATGTGTCTTTAAATTCTCAGGCATACAGGTTAAGCTTTTCTAGGTGCTTTTTTTTTTTTTTTTTTGTTCTAATAATATGAACTACAGTCCATGTAATCCAAATCTGCTCTTCCTTTTACTGACATAGGGGATATATTATATTCACACATCTTCCCCCCCACCACACTGTATGACATTGAAATGAAAGAATGAATAAAAATACCAATAATCTGCAAGGGTTTCCATTTTATATCTTATTTATTAAGCTTATTTATTTCGCCCTATATACATATCTCATATAGGATCCACTGAACAATTTAATAAGACATAACCAAATTATCAAGAAACTCTCATTGGCCAAAAGACTATAATAAAGGGTAAGAATTCAAAAATATATACATGTATGCCATTTTCTATGACTTAATTCTCTACAGTATTTTTCTGGAAAGAAGACATGAAATAAATGTGTATGTAAATATACAGCTCTGAAATATTAATTCAAAAATATGTGACTCAGCCTTTGAGTAACAAGAAATTTAAATGAGAAAATGATCCATGAAGGTTGGTTAATTGACTATGGTCTACTAAATGGTATGAGATTTAAATTAAACCTGAAGGGAAGAAATAGCCCTGATAAACAACAACAAAAAAAAAAAAAAAAAAGGAAGAAGAAAGAGAACATATGAAAGACAAGACATGCTGGAGAAAACAAAGAAGATGAAGAAACACACATATTCAGGGAGGAAATCATTTTGGCATAAACAGAACCTTGATGAGGACCAATAATGTGATGCAAGAACAGAGATGGAGACAAGAGAACTGGGTTGTCCATCTGAGCAAACGACTGAAAATCACATTGTAGAACAACACAAATGTTATTTTAATGGTTTACTTCTCATAGTATCAATAATAAACTGTGACTCAGTAATAAAAAGCATGTTTTGTGAAAGGTGATGAAAACTCACATATTACAAGATAATCAGACTAAATATAGATGTAGACAAATCTAAATATAGCATGCATGTCATATTGAATACAGTGGGTAATTCACTGAATTGAGGATATTCAAATTGCAAAATGTCTAGGATACTGAAGGATATGCTGGCCACAATAGAAGAGCTTGGATAGTAAAAGAGAATAATGGCAGAAAAAGTATATATCCTTACTTCTTTTGGGTAAGAAGAATGTTTGGGACATTACTAATATAAAGATTTCATTCTGTAGATATACTCAGCATTTTACAAATAAATCTTTATTTCAGTTAGAATCCAAATATGTCTTTAAAATATATCAATATTTTAATTGAAAAATTAATCAAATTAATCAAAACATCACAATAATTTTGTCTTTTTTTCTTTTAACAATGAGCAGTATGAAATATTTTGCATTATCCAAAATAAGGCATTCAGAGAAAATATATGTAGCACAAAACTACACAATGCCCACAAATTACATAAGTTAAAACAAATTTTTATCATCCTATAATTTTTGACAAGAGTGTTTTAATTGCTTTGCTCCTGGTTTATAATAACATGCAATAACAGTGTTTGGCATCCAGGGTCCTGATAATGCTGCTTTTAAGTCTTTTTAATAAAAAAGAGTTATAAAAACCATAAAGGAAAGATAGAAAACAATGTAAAAGTTGTTACAAAATGAAACAGAGAAACAGCAAATAAGCCAAAATGGTTGAGTAAAACAGCATAAGGGAAATTTAAAGCTTCCTAGTTTGTTGTCAAACTACAAAGAGTCCTTTCCGATTTTGTTCCTGCTGGTTGCATCAATTAGCCATGTGTTCACATTAAATGAGGAAATGATTAAATAATATATTTTTGACATGTAGAGGGCAATCATATCAAGTTTGTGGAACAAACAAATTTGGGCACACTTCTCCGGACGCCCACTCTTGAGTTATCCTAAGAGCAGAGGGACTGAGACAGTGGCTGATCTAGGTGATGCAGAATCTACCTCGGGATGTTTACCTTTCTCTATCTATAAGCATGTGGGAAAGCTCCATTTTTTTTCTTATCATCATAATATTTTTTTTCTTTTGAAATATAGAAAGTAGTGGCAGATAGATCTTTCTCATGGAGGGTGACTGTTGAAATTGTATCGGACCTTTCTTCAGGAATCATTGCCAAAGCACAAGCAGTATCTGCAGTAATTTTCTGGACTTATCAAGAAACTTTATAATGAACTACACCCACTTAGCATATAAATCAAAGAGAACAACTCTACTCTAGGACTCTCCTTTGAGAGGAAATCTACTGCCTCCATCGGTTAGGGTCATTAAGAATGTAATGGCCTCTTAAGCCTGAAATCTAGAGAAGTGAATCAGAAAGTCCTAATGTACTGGTTAATGAGGCCTTTGTGTTACCAATTATCAGCAAAGCCCTTTACATTAAAATGAACAGTCTTGGATTAAATGTTACTATGGGTATAACAGTCTGTTTACAGCTCTAGGTATAGCATCATATTCTTTATAAAAACAGCACTTTGTAAAATAAATGAGTGACTAAATAAATTACTTCAATGTAACACTTATCTATCAATGACTATTGGAAATGCTTATATTCTGTAATTTATACTGCATATTGTATTTTCAAATATGATAGAGTTGGATATTTTTATAATATAATAATTCAAAATTAAAATATCACCTCCCAGATATCCATAATTCCAGTCTAACCATGAGCAAAACAGACAATCCCAATTGAAGAGCATTTTGCTAAATGTCTAACCAGTCCTCCTCAAAACTGAGTCAAGGTCATCAAAAAGGGGTAGGGAGAAGAAGGTAGAGATGAGAAACTCTCACCATCTAAAGGAACGTATACATATGTATATAAATATGTATATATGAAGATGTTAATAATAAGAGAACATTAGTGAGAGATGTAGATGTTTTCAATATTATCTTGCAACTACTTTTTGTAAACCTAAAACTATTCTAAAATAAAATGTTATTAAAAATAAATTTTAACATTAAAACCCATGTTCCAAATATAAATTTTCCCATTAAGAAACTGAAAATATATATAAAATGAATGACAACTAAATAATTCAGAATTAACTCCCTCTTGAGCTTAAATTAAACTATTGTAAACATAGCATACATTAACTAAATCAGCCTCTCTTGATTTGAGATTTTTTATTTATTGACCAGAAGTAGAGCAAAATTTAATATATGTAGCAGAATTCCACTGATAAAACAAAACATCCATTTAGAAAGTCTGAAGTAAAGTAAAATGTAAATGTAATTATTTAAAAAAATAACCATAATAGCTCCTCAGTTTTATGCATTAATATTCAATGTGTGATAAATGTGGTAAAATACCAGCTATTCAGATTCTGATAAAAGTCCAGATTAAGTAAATAAATGTTATGCCTTCAATAAAACATATCATTTTAAGTATATACAGTAACTTAAACTACTCTGACAAATTGGTTCATAATTGGATTCTAGAAAAAGTGCTTAGAATTGACATTTTAATGATCAGAGAACAATAAATTGGAAATCATCAATTCAATTAATTATATGTTACCAGTTTCTCTGCAATGTTTAAGGAACCTTACCTCTAGAGAAAAATTTTCCCTTTAATCTATCATTTTATAAAAAGTGAAAAAGCTGAACAAAATGTATGAGAACTCCAATGATCCTTCTCATTGGATCTGAGGTCAAGAAAAAGAAACAAAGTGAAATTACTTAACAAATTCTAAGTTAAAATAATAATGCAATCTAATTTTCTTAAATTTTAACAATAACAATTTTTAACTTTTCCTTAGAACACAAATGTCAATATTTTCTTTTTTTAAGATTTTATTTATTTATTTTTAGAGAGAAAGGGAGGAGAGGGAGAGAAACATGAGTGACCCCTACTAGGGACCTGGCCTGCAATCCAGGTATGTGCCTTGACTGGGAATCGAACCAGCAACCTTTTGGTTGGCAGGATGGAACTCAATACACTAAGCCACAGCAGCCAGGGCAGATGTCAATATTTTCTACAGAAATAATAACAGCTGGTGTAACTTAGGATTTTATATATTAATTATAGCACTTGATAAGATAATCAGAAATAAAATCATGGTGACAGAATACAACTAATCTTAAATTACAAGGAAAAACAATTATAGAATATTTATTTTGCTTTTCTCATATTAGTATGTTTTCCCCCATGTACATAGTCAACACTTGTAAGTTAAGTTTGTGTCCATGTGTTAGATGAGTGTGTGAGTGAATAATTTTAACTTGAAATAACCCTAAAACCTCTCAGGTCATACTATGGAATGGATAATAGGATTAATGTAATGCTCATATAAGCCTTTCTACTTAAACCTCAACAACATCATAAACAGTCAAGAAAAAAAGTATCAAGAGAGCAACCAAATATTTTAGCAATGGTCTATGTTGTATCATCAGAGGGTATGATGTCAATGAACACTGGTGGTTATCAGACTAATAGGAGAACATTTTAAAATCTAATATTACTTAAGTGTTACTAATGCTATTTATGTTAATATTTTCACATTATTATCAAATATGTTTCTAAAAATATAATATGCCAGAAATATCCTCAAGTGTAATTAGCTACAACACTGTAATGACAGCAGTGCCTGAGTTTCTGAATACAGGGCATCAAGGAAAAGGAATAAATGTTAATTTAATTCATAAATATTAAAAATGTATACTGAATTGCAGGCATGTGCCACATAATGACATTTCTGTTAACTTTGGACTACATATCTGAGGGTGTCCCAATGTGGTTATAAAGGAGCTAAAAATTCCTATTGCCCACTGATGTTGCCACCGTGGTAAATTAAACGCCATGTCGCAAGGCATTAGTGATGTGTTTGTGGTGGTGCGGGAGTAAAGAAGCCTGCTGTAAAAGTACAGCACAGACGACTGTGCAGTACATAACTCTAGATAATGATAATGAATGGCTATGCTACTGGTGCATGCTTTTACTATGCTATACATGTTATTGGTATTATAGTGCGTAGTCTTTTTTAATCCTTTTTTCATTGCTATTTTAAATGACATTACAAAAAAGTGGTTTTCTGGACTCTCCATAAGATTACAAAAAGAACACATTAGAGGGGGCGTCTCTCTTGTCCTGGTCACTCCCAAAGCTCGGAAATTATCATGTCACATCGTTCACAGTGTGGATGCCCCATCAAAGTGGCTCTGAATCGTAGAGACAAAATAAAATGCTTCATTCACAAATACATTTAAGTCAACATGCTCTGAAAAAAGAGAAAATATATTTAAATATGTAAGCTCAGGTTATACAGAAAATACACAAAATGAACTTGGGGATGAAATTAAGCATAGCCAAGTATAATCATTATAGCTTACACTGAAACCTAGACAATTGCAAAAGATTGGTTCCACGTTCAAACGTTAACTTTTTAAAAAATCTAATGAACACTCGAGATTTATCTATTGTAGAAACAAATGAGACTTTTTTGTGCAAATGAGACATAATTGAGGATATTATTCAATGTAAGCAACAATTTAAATATTTCAATAAAAAGTCATCCCTATGTACAGAATCAGTATTATGCTCAACAATTTACAACATGTTTTTAGATTTTACTTTAATAATAATTATGTTTAAGAAAGTTTGCCATAAATATTCTGGAGAAAATATGTATTGAATAGAAGAGAAATATAATGACAACTGAAGTGAAAATAAGTCCCTTGAGACCCAATCATTCAAATGTATAAACATGTATGAATGTAATATTCAAATGTATGAAATGTGTGAAATGTATGAAAAAGTAGTGTGTAGTCTTT
This sequence comes from Micronycteris hirsuta, assembly GCA_004026765.1. Lineage (NCBI taxonomy): Eukaryota > Metazoa > Chordata > Mammalia > Chiroptera > Phyllostomidae > Micronycteris > Micronycteris hirsuta. The sequence goes on along the minus strand of PVJI01007669.1, from coordinate 12,599 downwards.
TAATTTATATTTTTAAATGTTTGCTGTAAAACAGTATGCTGTGTTACTCTGGCAGCAGCCTCATACCTGTCCTATAACCCCATCTCTTCTTTGCATCATTTTCTTTTATGCTTGATTTAATCTGATGCTGTTTTGTTCATCATGGCCCCTAAGCATACAAAATCCACTGGTAATGTTGTCAGTAAGAGGCCATATTGAGTGATTGACCTGAAAACAAAATTAAAAGCGATTGAGGATTACAAAGGCAGAAAATCAGTGATGGTAATTGCTCACCAGTCGAAACATGCCCCATTCCACCATGGCTGTGACCTTGAAGAACAAGAACAAAGTGGTGATAAGATGTTAAAGGATCTACTTCATTGAAGGGAACAAAGACTAACAAAAATCTGAGAAGGGCTTCAAATGTATAAAGGAAGAAGCTTCTAATGACCTAAATTGAAAACCAGACAGGCATTTTCCTCCCAGCACATAATGAGCAAAGACAAAGCCAAAAGTCTGTGTTGTTGAAAGACAAACCTGGACCTTACTAAGGTATTAAATTTACTGCTAGCTCTGGATGATTTAAACAATTCAAAAATCATAATTCATTATTTAATGTGAAAGTGATTCTGAGTCTCTGAGTACTGATGTGAAAGCAGCTGAGCAGCTGAAGAATCTTTGAATATCTAAATAACCTGATTATGGGAAAAACTACTAGCCAGATAAAATACTCGATATAAATGAAATTGCCCTCCTCTGAAAATAATTCCTGGAAGGAGTCTCATCCACAAAGAGGCCAAGTCAATGCCAGCTTAACAGCTTTTAAGGGCTGGAGAACAGTCATGCTCAGGGGCAAGTTTACAGCCTCCGTATTGAAACCTATTATGACCTAGCCCAGGGTCCTCAAGAATATCATCATACACTGCCAGTGTATTACAGGAATGATGAGAAGTCATGGCTGGCCCAGCTCCTCTTCCAAGATGCCCTCCAGAATTGCTATGCCAGCAAAATGAAGTAATGTCTAGAGAACAAACTTTTCACAGTTTTGTTTATTGTTGATAATGCTCCAATACAGCACCTTTTATTGTTGATCTTGTTCCAAGCCATCACCTTTTAATGTTAATCTTCACCACAAAATAAAAGCGGTGCTTCTGCCTCTACACAGCACCTCTTTTATCCAATCAATGGACCAAGGAGTTTAAAGTAGCTCTAAGGCTTACTACCTGAGGAGAACCTTTGCCCGGACTACCACTAGATGTGAGACAGACACTGATGAATTCTAGAAAGATTACAGCACTTCTGATAACACCAAAAGCCTTGCCTGGGTTTAAGGTGGTGTCACCAAAGAGTGTGTGAATGGCTCTGGAAGAAGATACTCGAGAAGTTTTTCCACGACTTTAGAGGATTTTACAAGAATGAGGAGCATGCAACAATCAACAAGGCCATAGTTGAGACAGCAATCCAATTTAATCTGGGTAAGGATGACATCAATGATCTCCTGTAGGTTGTTCTTGAGGAATTAACTATGGGAAACCATTCTGCGTGGCATGGGCCCAGCTCCCACTCAGAGGGGCCAGTGGGGACCCACACCCACAGATGGGTTCTCCCGTGGAGAATCAGGCCTGCATTATACTTAGGCTGCTTCAGACTTGTTTTTGCTAAAACTCCCTCACCCTGGATTGAGGTAGCAAACATTTACTGCATATCTCTAAAGTAACTTCCTCAAGTCCATGCTAAACCTTCCAAGGACAGTGTAACCAGTTCAACCACTTTTCCCTTTACATTTGCAAGTATCCTTTCTTGATGTATTTAGCAACATCTTCTCCTTTGTTATCTGTAAAAGGAAACCACCTAATGTGAACCTGTGCATAGTAAATGAGGACCTAGATATACCATTCCCAGAAAAGCCAACGAAACTTGTCAAGGTAAGCGTCCAAGGACTCTCCCCTTAAGAGAGCGGCAGAGGCACTCCAAAGCACTCTCCTCTTCTGAGAGAGTGGCCATGCCTTCCCTTTTCCTCCACAGGACTCAGTAGTCCGTGTGAATTTGTCTCATGTCTCAGCCATGATGCCGCAAACACTGCAGGCCAGTGTCCCCATCAACTAACTACTGAGGAGAAGTTGGAACTTGAAGAGGAATGCACAGCCAAAGAAGAAACAAGAGAAATGGAAACTGCAGAAAAAAAGAAGAGCCCTCAAGCAAATCGAAGGGTTTAGCAGTTTTTGCAGACCTCAACAATCTCCTTAAGAAGTTTAAAACGTTGGCCCAACACCAAAAGGTTTTCATTAATAAAGAAGAATGTCCATGCTGCATTATCTGCTTACAATAAATCAATAATTAACAAAAGCAAACCGCCATCGGCATATTTCTGAAAAGAGTGACACCTGTTGAAGAGGCTCAGGCAGGCCCTTCAGCGGGTTTGCAAGAAGGAAACATTACTGTGATAGGAGATGGCAGCTCCAGGCATGTTATTGACCCTGAAGACCTTCCACGGGGACGAGGGGCAGAGGCGGAAGAGAGTGATGTTGATGACCCTGATTCTGCATAGACTCAAGCTATTGTGTGCCTTTGTGTCTTCATTTTTAACAAAAAATGTTCAAAAGTTTAAAAACACTACAGTTTTTAAAGATGAAAAATGTATGCAATAGAGATATAAAGAAAGAAATTATGTTTGTACAGCTTTTCAAAGTTTTTTTTTTTTTTCTTGAGCTATGTGTTATTACAAAAGACTCAAAAAGTTAAAAAAATAAACATTAAAAAAAAAATCTCTGGTACACTAGGTTACTTTATTGTTGAAGAGAGAAAATCATTTTGTATAAGTTTAGAGTAGCCTAAGTGTCTGGTGTTTTTTAACATCTACAATAGTGACCAGACATGCCCTAGGCCTTCACATTCACTTACAGACTGACTTGCCCAGAGCAACTGCCAGTATGGCAAAGTCTCATCATGGTAAGTGCCCTAAACAGCTTTACCACTTTTCTATACTTTATGCTGCACTTTTACTACATTTGAATGTGGTTGGATGCACAGACAGTTGCCATCGTGCTACGGTTGCATACAGTATTCAGTGCAGTAGCAGGCTATGTAGATGTGTAGCATAGGAGCAACGGGGTGCACCCCGTAGCCAAGATGCAGAGCAGGAAATACCACCGGTGGGTGCAAGTGCATTCCATGGTGTTCCTACAATGAGGACACCACCTAACGCCGTGTTTCTCAGAATGATCCTTGTCTTTAAGCGACACGTGATGGCATTTAAACTCTATTGACTTTTTTCCTACAATATTGATATGTATTACTATACAACAAATTTTCCACAATTAAGTAGTTTAAAGCCACAGACATTTATTATTTCACACATTATCTGAGGGTCAGAAATTTGAGTGTGGCTTAGCTGGGTTATCTGGTTCAGGGTCTCTCCCTAGACTGAAAGTAATCTGCTGACTGCGGTTGCACTCATCTTGACACTCAACTGCGCCTGGGGAATCCACGTCTAAGCTCACTCACGTGACTGTTGGCGGGGCTTTCATTTCTCGCCACATTGATCTCTCCATAGAGCTGCTCACACTAGGGTTTTGTCCCAGGGAGTGACCCAAATGAGAACAGAAAAGCCAGAATGAGCCCAAGATAGAATCCATAGTTTTTAAATCAAAAGGGGTATGCTATTTTTTGTCATATCCTCTTGTTCACACAGAACAACTCTGATACAAAGGGGAGGAAAACTGCACAGTTATAGAATATCAGGGTGTAGGTATTATTGGAAGTCACCTCGAAAGCATGGTACTGCAGCAATCCGTGTTCTGTAAAGTGTCCGTGGCCCCACTGGATGTGTACAATGCCCACTCTATATTGCTGAAACTAGTCTAAACTCAGGGTGTAAAATAATAGGAAACAATAGTAATTACTATATTATTCTAAGGCTTGTATTATGACCCCATATTCTAAAGTCATTGATAGTCCATTTTATATATTCAATGGAATTTTATATGTAGTAGCCATTTTTAAAGGTATAGTAGTAGCACATGATGAGGTAAACAGAGTTATAAGGCAAGCATGATTAAATTAATTGTTTGTGGGTTTTTTGTTGTTTTTCCATTACACTGGACAACCTAAAAGTTTGAATTACTTATGTAATTGAATATAGGTCTAGTTTCTTTTTAAAAAAAAATTTTAAAGATTTCATTTGTTTATATATTTAGACAGAGGGGAAGGGAAGGAGAAACAGAGGGAGAGAAACATCAGTGTGTGGTTGCCTCTCACATGCTCCCTACTGGGGACGTGGCCCACAACCCAGCCTTGTGCCCTGGACTGGGAATTGAAATGGCAAATATTCGGTTTGCAGGTGAGCTCTCAATCCACTGAGCTATACAAGCCAGGGCATTTTTTTATTTGTTTAAAATATATATTTGATTGATTATGCTATTACAGTTGTCCCATCCCTCCCTTTTATTCCCCTCTGCCCTACACTCACCCTCCCACCCACATTCTCCACACTTAGTTCATGTCCATGGATCATACATGTAAGTTCTTTGGTTTCCCTATTTCCTTAACTATTCTAAACCTCCCCCTGTTATTTTGTATCAACCATTTATGCTTTTTATTTCCTGTACCTTTCCCCCATTCTCCCCCCTCCCTCTCCCCACTTATAGCTCTCCATGTGATCTCCATTTGTGTGATTCTGTTCCTATTCTAGTCCATTCACTTAGTTTGTTTTTGTTTGTTTTTGTTTTTGTTTTTAGTATCAGTTGTTGATAGCTGTGAGTTTGTTGTCATTTTACTGTTCATATTTTCCATCTTCTTATTTTTCTTAGATAAGTCCCTTTAACATTTCATATAATAAGGGCTTGGAGATAATGAACTCCTTTAACATGACCTTATCTGGGAAGCACTTTATCTGCCCTTCCATTCTAAATGATAGCTTTGCTGGATAGAGTAATCTTGGATGTAGGTCCTTGCCTTTCATGACTTTAAATACTTCTTTCCATCCCCTTCTTGCCTGCAAAGTTTCTTTTTAGAAATCAGCTGATAGTCTTATAGGAATTCCTTTGTAGGTAACTGTCTCCTTTTCTCTTGCTGCTTTTAAGATTCTCTCCTAGGCCTTGGCTAGTGTAGCTCAGAGGGTTGAGTACAGATTGCAAACCAAAGGGTTGCCAGTTAAATTTCCAGTCAGGGCACATGCCTGGGTTGTGGGCCAGATCCCCACTGGGAACCATGTGAGAGGCAACTACACATTGATGTTTCTCTCCCTCTCTTACTCCCTCCCTTCTCTCTAAAAATAAATATATACAATATTTTTTTAAAAAAAGATTCTCCTTTATCTTTAATCTTGGGTAATGTAGTTATGATGTACCTTGCTGTGTGTTTCCTTGGGTCTAATTTCTTTGGGACTCTCTGAGCTTGCTGGACTTCCTGGAAGTCTCTTTCCTTTGCCATATTTGGGAAGTCTTCCTTCACAAATTTTTCAAATAAATTTTCAATTTCTTGCTCTTCCTTTTCTTCTGGCACCCCTACGATGCAGATGTTGGAACACTTAAAGTTGCCCTTGAGGTTCCTAAGTCTCTTCTCATTTTCTTTTTTCTTTTTTTTTTTTTTTTTGCATTCTTATTTCTTCATTCTGTTCTGGTTGAATGTTTATTTCTTCCTTCTGGTCCAAACTGTTGATTTGAATCCCTGTTTACTCCCCTCTACTGTTGTTTCCCTATATATTTTCCTTTATTTCACTTTGCATAGCCTTCACTTTTTCCTCCATTTTGTGACCATACTCAACCATTTCTGTGAGCATCCTGATTACCAGTGTTTGGAACTCTGCATCTGATACGTTTGTTATCTGCTCATGGCTTAGTTCTATTTTTGGAGCTTTGATCTTTTCTTTCATTAGGGTCACATATTTTTTGTCTAGGCACATCTGTTACATTGTAAGGGGTGGAGCCTTAGGTACACATCAGAGCAGGCAACACAGGTCAGCTGCCCTGGTGATACTGTATGTGGGGGAGGGGTCCAAGAGGGAGCAATGCCTCTTGCTCAGCTCTCTGCCAGCTTTCAGTCACTTCCCCTGATACTCACAAGGAAATTGGGCCCTTTTGGTGCGATTCCCAGGTGGGTGGTTTTGTGTGCATTCTAGGACCCTGCGAGTCTCTCCTACAAACTTTCCTGTGAGGCTGGGAGTTTCTCTCACCACCACTACCCCCACAGGTGTTTACCACCAGAGAGTTTGAGCCTTTATTTACCCATACCGAACCCTGGGTCACATGGTCTGTCTTGCTCCCCAGTTGTTCTTGCTGGTTTATCCACATGCAAATATGTGACTGCCCACTCCACCAGCCACTGTCTTGCCTTTGGTCCTCCAGCCACTGCCTTACTGCTAATCCTCTTCAACCAGGCTGCCCGACTCTACCCCTCCTACCATTCTGGATGAATGTTTTTTGTTGTTGTTGTTGTTGTTTTTTAACTCCTTGGTTGTCGGAATTCCATACAGTTCAATTTTCTGGCAATTCTGGTTATTTTTTGTTTTTAAATTTGTTGTTGTCCTTCTTTTGGTGGTGCAAGGAGACAAAGTGTATCTACCTACACTTCCATCTTGGCCAGAATTCTGCATAGGTCTTATTTCTTGATACTGTCAACCATATAATTATTTTACTATTGCAATGGATATCACTTAATATTTTGCAATATAATTTTTTTAAAGATTTTACTTATTTATTTTTAGACAGAGGGAAGGAAAGGAGAAAGAGAGGGAAACAGCAATGTGTGGTTGTCTCTCACATGGCCTCCAATGGGGACCTGGCCTGCAACCCAGGCATGTGCCCTGATTGGGAATCGAACTGGTGACCCTTTCGTTCACAGCCTGTGCTCAATCCAGTGAGCTACACCAGCCAGGGCGCAATATAATTTTAATTAATCAGAAGAATTACATTGTTTTGGGCAGAAGAAAAGATATGTTTGTTTAAATGCAGTTTCTTATAAGCATTGTTCTGCAACGTGATTGAAAGCAGTTAAATCTGAACTAATATTTCCATTATATGGTGTAACCTTTGTGAGCTGATAAGGTCAATTCTGAAGGAAATCCAAATAAATAAATCTCAGAAATATGTGCTATTAAAATAACAGTTTTGAATGAGAGAAAGAAAGACAATAATCTTTTCCATTCTAATGTTTCCAAAATATGTGCTTTCCTATATTGCTGTGTTGCACTGGTGCAGTGACTGCCACAAGGGTGAATTTTAAAAAATAGTTATGAGCTGTTTTGAGAATTCAATAACCTGGCAACCTGCAGTTCATGACAGTTAGAGCCATGCTAATCATTTTGGAAATCATTTGGATATCATTCTAGAACACCAGGGAGTGTGGAAGTGGCAAATTATTTAGCTTTATATTGTTTTAATTTTATAATTAAGTAATTGGACTTGGAACAAACAGTTTACTACTTCCGTTTTAATTAACATTTCACCATATAACTATAGTGCTCACCCAAAACACTATCTTCTACATACAGAGACAATTATGATATGCATTATTGAAAGTAATAAAATGTTTTACTAATCAAACATTTATGTGGATCAGGCATTTTTATGCAATGGCAATTATAAGAAAAGAAATCAGGTTACCAGTGACAAATTTTCTTAATTAGAGTTGAGCACGTCTAGATTAGTCATCCTTTGTATTCCTACATAAAAATATTCTTTCCTTAAAGAAACTTAGATTACTTTTAAAATTCATTTAAATATTTCAAGATTCTAGCTAAGAAGTGTTACTCTTGTTTGGTACTCTATTATGATGATATGGTTTTATTACTAACATATCATTTAAAGTACAGAACTTGTTCAGTTGGCGGGCAGATTTATGTAGTTAACAAGAAAGTTTTTTGCCAGCAAAAAGAATTGTGAAGACTTATAGACTCTGATGTGTTCTTAATTTAGAACATTCCTCAGCTGAAATTACTTATACAACAAGTATATCACCAAAGTTCCCATCAATAATATAGAACAGTAAAAGTACTCTTTTACTAATTGAATAAATCTACATTTTATTCAATCTACATAAGTCAAAACCCCAGGTTGATAGAAGAATATCCCAGTCAGGTGTGCAGATATATCCCTTAAAAGTGAATATTTAGCCTGGCTGGTGTAGCTCAGTGGATTGAGCGCAGGCTGCGAACCAGAGGGTCCAGGTTAAATTCCCAGTCAGGGTACATGCTTGGGTTGTGGGCCAGGTCCCCAGTGAGGGCCATGTGAGAGGCAACCATACATTGCTGTTTCTCTCCCTTTCTGTCTCCCTCCCTTTCCCTCTCTCTAAAAATAAATAAATAAAATCTTTAAAAAAAAAGTGAATATTTAGATAATTAAAATATTTTATAATTAAATTTTCAGTAAGATTTTTGGCTTTTGAAAATAATTTGTAATAGTTACAAAATAATATAGTAATATAAATAATATATTTTAAAGAGTGATATATAAAAATTGTATATAAGTGTATATATATATATTTAGAGAGAGAGAAAAAATACATTTTCCTCCTATAGTTATGACAGAGTTACCATTATTAGACTTTTCCATCTTCTTCTAAAAGTTACTAAAAATTAGACAAATTAGAATGAATTGGAAAAAAAAATAAGTTTAAAAATTAGCAACCTAAGGCAAAGATAAACCAAAGATAAATAGAAGTAAAGAATAAATAAGAGTGAATATTTATAAAATAGAATTAAGAAAAATAATATTAACAAATAAAAATTTTATCTTTTGAAAAGTTTAATGAAACTGATAATCCCCTGTCAAGACTGGTCTTAGTAACAGAAATGATGATAAACAATTTCAATATCAAGAATAAAAGAGTGGCCCGGATGGTGTAGCTCAGTGGATTGAGCGCGGGCTGGGAACCAGAGGGTCCTGGTTCGATTCCCAGTCGGGGCACATGCCTGGGTTGCGGGACAGGTCCCCAATGAGGGCCATGTGAGAGGCAACCATACATTGCTCTTTCTCCCCTCCCTTCTCCTCTCTCTGAAAATAAATAAATAAAATCTTAAAAAAAAAAAAGAATAAAAGAGTGGATATCCTAAGTCCTAGAGTCATTACAAGTATAACAACAGAGTAGTATAATAAAAGTTATGACACAAAATTGACGTTTTATCAAAGAAAGAAGTTTTACAAGACATAACCCAGCAATATTTATGTAAGAGAAATTATTGAAAAGCTGAAGACCCCAAAGTCATTTAATTATTTAAATTTGTAATGACAAAACTTCAACAACTTCACCTCCTGATGGCTTCACTGGTGAATTTTATTATATTTAAGGAATAAAATTAATATCAATCTCATATAAATTCTTCCAGAAAATAATAGAGAAGAATAGGATATCCTCAATATTTTTGTAAGGTCACCATGCCCCAGAGCATTTGTATGTTTATATTTATATTATTATTTATGTTTATGTTTATTTACAAAATAGTTATATTTAGATAAGATTGTTATCTTTAGAAAAATAAGATTAAAGGTAAGTATCCTTTATGAAAATAGAAAAATTGACAAAATATTAACAAATCAAACCCAACAATGTATCAAACTGATAATACATTATGACCAACTTCATTCTAGCCAGCAGACAGAAGGTCAGTTTACTTTAAATGCCATGTAAATACCCATGTTAACAAAATTCCAGGTAGGGGCTGGAGGATAAAAAGGTGAAAGGATTAAACTTAAAAAAAAAAAAACCCTCATAGAGAGTCAAGAGTGTATGAATTACCAGAGGGAATAAGGGGTGGGGGAGGTAGGAGAGGGTAAAGAACGGAACAATGGTGATGGAAAGAAACTTGATTTAGAGTGGTGAAAACACAATACAACATATAGATGATGTATTATGTAATTCTACCCCTGAAACCAATATAATGTTAGTAATCAATGTCACCCCAATAAATTCAATTAAAAATAAATAAATGAACCCTGACTACATATACATATAATATTAAGTAACCACAGATTACAGTTTACCACAAAACTTACAAAACCAGCATTTGACAAAAATGAAAAATATTCTTGATATAAAGGCTGATAAACTAGAAAAAGTTCCTCAATTTTGAAAAGGCTGTCTACATAAAACCATTAACATTGTGTTTGGTCAAATAATAAACTTTTTAGTCCTAGAATAAGAAAGAAAGCAAATCTATCTGCTAAAACTGGTTTTATACAGTACCTCACCAGAGGTTTAAGCTGTTCCCATAAAGAAGAAAAAGAAAATCAGTCAGAAGAGTTAGAAAGATGTATAACTTACCTTTAGAAAGATGATATGATTGTTTACAAAGAAAGTTCTTTGTAATCTGCAATATCTACCAGAACCAATAAGTTAATTTAACAAACTTTCATGGTATGAAGTCAATTTACAAAAACAATTACATTTTAGATACTGGAAGCAAAATTTAGAAATTACTTCCAGATAGAAATTGTTTTAAAAATAAATTTTACATCCAAAAATTTAAATATTTAACACTACATGAAGGTAAAGGCATGTGAATACATCACCAGGACACTTTAAATTCCTGAGTAGATATTTAAGAAGACAGAAGTAAATAGACAGATGGAATGGGCTAATGAATTGGAAAATTCAACATTGTTTAGATGTCAACTCTAAACAAATTTGTCAAGAGATTAGATTTCATGAATTCACAATAAAAATTCAAAATTATTTTTTACATAAACATACAAGTTGGTTATAATATTTATATAGAAGATTAAAGCAAGTAGAACAGCTAACTCATCTTGAAATGATGAGTAAACTTGATGTTAAGAATTGCTATAAAACTACACTAACCACTAGAGTGTGGTATGTGTAAAGAAAATCAAATAGATCAATGCAACAGAAAAGAAAAACCAGCGATAATCCTACATTTATTTTAGACAAAGATGACAAAACAGGTCAGTAGTGTTTGGATAACAGAGAAAGTAATAAACCTCAAACCCTACCATATTCCAGATGCTAAAATTAAAGATGGATCATATCTCTAAACATAAACCCTGAAACTATGAAACTTGTAGAATACATTAAAGAATATTGTATGGTAACAAAGAATTTCAATAAGAATACCTGAATCATTAACTACAAAGAAATTTGCAAAAATTACTTCATTAATATTAAAATGTCTGATCATCAAAAAGACCCCATTAATAAAATGAAGTATCAGCAGTAGAATTAGAGAAAATACAACATATCTGAGTAAGAAGTATTTATAAAAATTATAGTGGGCCCTCAGATATCTATAATTACAAATAAAATTCCTGGTTTCAATTCCTGGTCATGGCATAAGCCTAGGTTGTGGGCAGGTCCCCATCTGGAGCACATCTGAAAGGCAATCAACAAATCAACATTTCTCTCCCAGATTGATGTTTTTTGCCACACTGATGTTCCCCTCCCCTTGTCTCTCCCTCCCTTTCTCTCTTCCTAAAATCAGTAAGCATGTCCTCGGGTGAGGATAAAATTATAAAAATAAAGTAAAATTTTAAAATAGTAAAATATAAATATCCCAACTGGGCCAAAAAGTTGTCATTTCATAAAAGAAATAAAAGAACATCAATAAGAAAATTAAACAAAATGCAACATCAGTAATCAGAAGGAAATACAACTACAGTGACATATTACACACTACGCTAAAATAAAAAATACTGACCAGGTAAGTCTGAAATTCCAGAAAATGAATAAATCTTCACATCCTTCTAGTAGTGATACAGGTAGACAAGCTCTCCAGACCACTGAGAGGGGCTGAGGTCTCAGATATCCATGAGGATATCCACATGGCCCGTGGCCTCCAGAAGGGAGTCTCTCCCTCTCTTGCTGACCCAGTGGAGCATTCACTGGTTCATCTGTAAACTCCCCAGCCTGGAAGCTCAGGACCTTGTGGCACTAGAAGCCAGATAGCCAATGGCAGCACCAACTCCACACATACCTTCCAGGGATGAGGCAGAAGCCAGACAGCAGCTGGGCACAAGCTAAGCTACCTGGATAGCTGCTTAGAAGCCAGCTTGGGCTCCACAGGACAATACTTTAAAATGGAGCAGGAATCCTGAGCCCTGCTTTTCATTTTAGTCTTGTTGAGGACACCTACGTTTTGTCTAGGTTTTGTGGAGGAGATGAGCTTTGAGATGGGTATTTCTTCATTCTCCTCCCAGATTGTTCAGCATTTTAATAAAACATTTTTCATTTCTCACCAGCCTCTGCCTCTAGAGTTTGCCTTTTGATGGTGGTGGGCAACTGAACCCCCATTTGGTTTGGTAATGGTAGGTGCATACAATGGTTAAAACACTGTAAAACAGTCTTGCAATGTCTTTTTTCTAAATCAAACTACAGATAAACCTATTTTATGATTCAGTATTCCAATACATGGTATTTAGCTCAGAATAAAAACAAGTCGACTGTAAACCTTCTATAAAAATGATTGTGGTACAGATATTCCTACAACCAAGAATGGGAAACAACATGACCTCTGGGCAAAAGAAAAATAGAAAAAGAAGGTATACTGGTGAAAATGCTAAAACACAATTGTGTATAAGAGTTTTATTTAAAATAGAAAAAACTGTAATGGAACATGAAATGGAAATGAGTCTTACTCATTTCTTTAGTTCTCTCAGTATTTATCTCTTTGT
>PVJI01007668.1:0-76597 GCA_004026765.1 Micronycteris hirsuta | reverse complement strand
TATTTTCTTTTCAAAAGTTGTTTCCCTTCTCTTCTTTTCTCCTCCTCCCCCTCCAAGTGCCTTTTCAATTGCACTGCTGATCATTTTGGCCACAAATATGTCAGGGTTTCCTCTTTCTAATCAGATCATTTCAGCTGTCTCCTGGACTTGGCAGCATCTGGTGCTGACAGATTTTGGCCTGCTCACTCTGAGGCTGGCTAACCAAGCCCGGCCAGATGCTTGCATGCCGCTATTTTGCAACTGCATCTGTGTCGAGGTTTGGAGGAGGGAGAGCAGATTTCAGCAGTGTTTGATCCTCGTCTCAGGGGTTCTTTGACATTTTCATCAAGGATCCAGATGATGGCAGAGAGATGATCCTCATTATGACTGCAGATCACCAAAATTTAAGTATAAGCAGAATTCCTCCTTGCAAGATAATCTCAATTTAGAATGATCTTGCCAACTAGGTACAATGGTAGTGAGAAACAAAGTTGGTAAGGACAACCGCATCTTTGTACACCAAGGAGAATAACCTGCTGCGTAAAACGAGACAAGTGCATGCTAGGGAACTTCGAAGGGCTCTCGGCACTGCTCCTGCTCACAGCCACCCTCTCACATGGAACTCCAGAGCTGCTCTTCCAATTGGCATTCCAGATCTCACTATCCTCTTCGATATTTCTATTCTGTCTTTTCCCAGCCTCCTAGAGAAATAAAAGCAGTTTCCTCTTAAATTATGAAACTAGGGTTCTGGGTCCTTGTTTCTCTTGTCTTCGAACTTTCTATTTCTTGGATGCTTTTGCCCAAACTCCTGACTTTTACTATAAACTACACATATCCAGATGGTCTCAAAATCTGTAGTTTCAGACCCTAATCAGACACATTTCCACCTGTCTGTCTTATGGGCACTCCAAACGCTATCTTTGCAATTGAATTACTCACATTTCCCACCCCTCCCAAACTGTGTCATCTCCTACATGATTCAACTGTGTTCATTTTTACTGCCATCTACCCACATAGTCTGACCAGACACTCCACAGTCAGCCTGTCCCTTAACCACATGTAAATCCCCTCAGTCTTTAAACTCATTCTCTTCTACTTCCTAAGTGTTATTTGAATCCCTCTTTTCTCCATTTTCATTGCCTTTACCTTAGTTTTAGGACCTCAAAACTTTCTCTTCCCTCCAAATTGGTTGCCCTACTTCTATCTCTAAGTCACCCTTAATATTATAATCACATTTCTAAATTGAAAAAGTCATTGCCTAGAATAAAATGTTCAAATTTCTTAGCATGCTGTAAGGTCCAGTATCTTCTCATGCTACATGAATACTTTTCTCCCTACCTATTACAGACACACACATTCCCGGTTCTCTCCCTCCCCACCCATTCCAATCATGTGGTACAACTTAACAGCTCCCATTGTATGCCACACTCTTTTGTGTTTCTGTGTCTTTGTCTAGACAAAAAATTTCCTCTGTTTAGAATTCTCTGCTTATGTGACATCTCATCCATCTCTGAAAATGTAGTAACCTTCTCTAGGAAGATTCTCCAAACCTCTACCACCAAGCTGAGATGGTCCTTTGGGCGCCCATTAATCTATATGCATGCCCACATGATAGTACTTGGCATACCGAGTTCCTATCATAAGTCTACTTCTCTCTCTGCATAGTGTGAGATCCTTAGATGAAGACACCTGCCCTGTCCATAAGTGTATTCCACCATTCAGAATAGCATCTGCTGCATATTGCTATTTCATAAATATTTGTAAGATACATTACGCAAGTAACAGCTACACGAAATTGTGGTTGTGTTAGTTAATGAGCTTAGCACGAATCTAAAACATAGCATTTTAATTCAAGTAAGCATAGTATTAGCAAACATTAGTTACTATGAAAGTTAGTTTCTCTTTCATTTTTCAGCATGGGCCATATCATGGATGAATAAACCTATAGATTTTGTCCTCAATAATTAAAGTCATAGAAAACATGACCAGAACTTACAGAAAACCAGAAAGATTTTGGAAGATAAAACCTACAATAAATAGGCCATAGATTAGAATTACTCAGTTAAAAAGGAAGGGTTTAATGAAAACTGTTGAGTTGAATCATATTCTTTCTGCTGAGATTGGTAATAAGTTTCCCCCAATTTTTGTAAGGAAGGATTGAGTTAAAAACTGTCTAGTAAAGAAAGGGAAAGAGTTTGAGGAATATCTATGTATCCTCTAGCTTATTAGAAAAAATGAAGCATTCCTAGAGAAGATAGAAAAAGTAATCCAAGATAAAAACTGGAAGAAAAAGATTTTAGTGAGGTTGATATTAAATCAAATGGAGGGTCAGAAAATTAGAGAATTGAAGCTATCATCAAGAAAAAGAAAAAGAGAAAACTAGATTCTACTAAAACCATAAAATCTATAAATGGTATTGCCCACCACCGGTGAGTTCGGATCTTGTAAAAAGAGTGCAGCACCCCAGGCCCCGAGCAGAGGCACAGCCACCAGCCCAGGGAGGGTGCCTGCTGTAGCCTCCAGAGAAGGAGGTTTGGTGGGTCCATTGGTGACTCTTTACTGGCTGGTAGGTGGGTAATTCTACATGGTCAATCAAGAACTTCATTGTTTTTCAAAAGGACATATTATCAAATCTGCCAACTCCTACCTGCTACAGTTGACTAATGTTAAAATAAACGATACTTATAGAAAGTGCTTCAATTTGCCTCTAGGAGTTTTAAATTTTGGGCCTGAAATTGAAGGCTTTGGTGGAATATTTTTATCTTTGAGGTAATGACCTGGTATGAGAAGGATGGTTGAAAAAAACAGTGTTAACAAATATTTTTTTCAATTAAAAATATTTTAAAAAATTGTGTAACAGAGTTACAATTCACTTTTCTGGCTCAAGATGGAGGAGCCGTTACAAAGAACAGGAAATGTGTGCTTGGCAGACCAAGAGGGTCAAAGGGAAAACTGGAGGCCCATGGCAGAGCTGGGGTGAGGCCCAGGGCATGCTTTAAGGGAGTGCTGCAGAAGGCAGTATGTTCTTTCTTCTTCTTTTTTAAATCCTTACCCTAGGATATGTTTATTGATTTGAGAGAGAGGGAGGGAAGGAGAGAGCGGTGTGAGAGAGAAACATTGGTTGCCTTCCATATGCACCCTGATCAGGGATCCAACCTGCAAGCTCGTATGTGCCCTAATCACGAATCAAACCTGCAACCTTTTGATGTAGGGGATGATGCTCCAATCAACTGAGCCACCCAGCCAGGGGCAGAAGACAGTATGTTTGACAAAGATAAAGTGATGGCAGAAGTTTTGTGCCCAATACTTATGGCTTTAGGAGTAAATATACTAATGGGCAAAGTATAGGCAATAAAATAAAACAAAACTGAAATATTAGCACAAAGAAGCATAATATAAATTTTAACACAGAGAAGTGAGCAGTACATCAAAGTTACACCAAGACGCAGTGGAATGTGGCTCATGCACAGAGATGGTGACAGAGGAACACAACGGTCCGAAGAAGTACAACCAGCAAACTGGGCGGCACTAGCACAGTCTGTTTAGAACAAGCAAACACAAATGTAAATACAATTCTAGAGGAAAAAATAATTCTAGAAGATGTGAGCACAGTGGAGAGTATTTGAGTTAAGTAAGAAATAACTGAAGTTGCTGTGGGAGAAGATTACAGACGCCTGATGAGAGATCAGGAGGATGATTTCCAAAAGCAGATTATCAAACGGGGAAGCAGAATGCTAATAAGGTGATGAGGGAAACTCAAGTAATGGCATATCTTTGGGGAGTATTACACAGCTAAAAGCAGAACATCTGATAAATTCCTGCCTTACAGGCAATTTCAACTTTCAGAAGGAAAAGGAAGAAATGTGTGCAGATATACACTCTGATTTTCTTAGATACCTCCTAAATCTCTTTTGAACAAGGTAAAAAAAATAGAACATAAAAACCATGTAATCCCAGAGTTGAAGGGTCACCCATGTCATCCAGGCCAACACGTGAACCCCATCTCTGCTGACCCTGCCGTGTGACATTCAGGCCATCCCTGTACACTTCTGGTGATGGCTGTCATGAGAATGGTCATACTGTATTTGGCTAGTTTAGACCAAGTTGCCTTTATAGTGAAAGTACAATCAATTCAGTTACTGGTCTTAATTCTAATTCCTCTGAGTACACAGATTAAAAACAACTCTTTTTCCTCAAGTAAGTCATTCAAATACTTGAAGACAGTTTCTTGCTCCCCCAAGCTTTCTTTTCCCCAGTCTTAAGCCGCAGTTTGTTCAGTCACTGTTCACATGACTTGTTTTGTATGTTTTCACCCATGCTTGCTTTCTTCTGGACAAAATGAGGGGGGGATATGGATTAGATGTCGGCAAGAACTTAAAGAAAAAGGTGTAATAGTACACTGCAGTCATTATTATGAAGGAAGGATGGGTGTGTTCGGTCATATGCCCTGAGTTTTAGGTCAGATTTTAAAACTGTAATGAATAGATAAGCATAATCCCACAACTAGAGATTCTAAGATGGGCTGTTTCTCAAAGCAACTGGGAGACTCTAAAAGAAGTACTGCTATAATGATCTACATGAAGAAGAAGAAAAAGACAGCAAAATAATAATAGCTGAGCGGGAAGGAAGGTTATTAATGCAGATATTAAAAGGATATGTAAAATGAAGGCGATATAGTAAGTGAGTGGAGTATAGAAACAGCATGGTACTAAATAAAAGTGTCTGAAAGGCTGGAGTCTGGAATAATCTTAGGCTTATAAAACCCCCCAGAGATAGCAATATAAGTATACCCACACAAATATATGTGCACACACCCATCCACCAATGTCTGGTGGAAGACAGTATATCAGAAAGGGTTGGGCGCACTTCATTGGCAAGATTATACAATGCCAATTATATAATCAAAAAGAGAGTACCAAAAAAAGTAAAAATAAAGAAAAACTTAAAGGGTTAAGAGCACCAGTAAAAAGGAACAGGAATAAAGGACTTGATATAGTGTGTGTTTGTACATGCACACGCATTTAATTAGCTATACATGTACATCTCTCTATATATGCAAATTTCATATATTTGAATATAAAAGAATATAAGTAAACCAACTTAGATATGTTCACATTCACCGTTCAGGCAAACCATAATTTCAAGATCTAGTACCATGGTTGGTAATGTCAAGGAAATTCTATTAAAAATGATTAGTGGACATCTATGAAAGAAGCCAGTGATCACTGGGAACCAGTATGTGTATGCTACAAGTCTTCGTGAATAAACACTTTTTCCTTTTTTCACAGAGGTTTTTAGATTTGTAGACAAATGATTCCTCTAATATTGTTTTCAATTTATATATATATATATATTTTTTTTTTTTTTTCTTTTTCTCTCTCTCTCTAAAGGGGTTAGCAATGCCAGGAGCGGGGCACATAGACATTAAGTGAAAGAACAACTACCCAACATTACTCCATAATCTGTGGGTGCACAGGACGGTTACGGACTCACAGAGCTGAGATGCATCTGTTCTGGTCCAATGGCAAAACTTGACTGATGAGAAACCTAAGGACCATGGGGATTATATGACTTGGAAAACACCCTTAATTTTGAAAAAAAAAAAAAGTGCTTGTAAGAAAAACAACTATGTGTGTCTTTTGGATAGAATATCTGTATTTCTTATCCCTTGGGGGTCATGTTTTTCGAATCATTATGAGAAAAAATTGGCATTGTAACAAATACATGAAGCTAATTATTAAGTTACTAAAGAATTGGTATAAAGTAAATCATTCAGCATTACCCCGAGTCATATTTGGCCAATACCTTCTGTGGCATGAAATCCTGTTTAAAGCAATGAGCACTCTCTGGAAGGGATGCAGTGAATCGCACACTGGAATTCCCTGCACTCGTTTCCCACCTTGGCTGGGGGACTGGCGTCAGCTACCCCAGAGGAGCACTCCATCTTAGCATCCTCTGCATATTGCGGTCCAGTGGCCAGAGCCCTGAATCAGAACTGGATGTCTTAGTCGTCTCGTGTGTAACACGAGGTGCTGGGTGACTTCGAAGGCTCCATGTAGCTTTAATATTCAGTGACTCTCCTTCCCATTATGGTCTTAAGTTAATTGTCTTCTTTAGATCACAGCTTGGCATGACCAAGCCTAGCTGAGGGTGCAGAGCATGGACCTGGCTGTCTGATGCCTTTGGCCCCTCCAACAATGGCTGGCAGCATAGCTCGAGGAAGGAGTTCAACTGTGAAAAGACCTTGCAGCACAGGAATTCTTAATTACAACACTAAATTAAGCATTCTGTTTTTATCTTCTTTCTCAGCTATTGACCAAATTTAGGACATTTTTCACTTGGGTTGGTTTCTGACCTCCTTTAAACAACTAGCAAATTTAACTTCCATTAAAACTGCTTAGCTCTTGCCTTCTATTGCTGACCTCTTGGGAGTACTACAGATTTTTAATTTTTTAAAATGGTTTAATTTTATTGTTTGAAGGCATGTTAATTTTTTTTATTTTTCATTATTTTTCCTCCTTTAAGATTCACTGATTGGACATGAGTGTATCCATAATTCCAAGTGGAAAGGAACTTTGAGGACCCTACGTCACCTTTATGTCCCGCATACCTCAGCCCAGCAGAGTAAGACTCACATCTTTTCCTTGTGTCTTTACTGCAAAATAATTTTAAGGTATTAACCACTCATGAAATTGTTTATCTAGACAAACTGCATAGTTCACTCCTGGGAGGTGCACATAACATCTCATACACACGAGGGAATGCTCCCTTTTCTTCTGAAGCGTGTGCAGGCAAAACCTCAGTACCCGTCTACAGCAGCTTTCTCATCTACCACACAGGACAAACCCTCCACGCAGACACTCTATTTCCTTCACAAAGTCTATAGGAAATATGGATTAGAAAAACTTGATTTTTGTAAAATGCTTTGATTTCTTTGAAGAAAAGGCACTGTTTTCCTAAGGCAATGTTATGTGTTGATTTTTTAATTTGGGTAAATTTGAAAATTGAACAATTGCAAAATGTGAATTACTACCTATTTTGCACTTTTCCAAACTTAGCGACACAGATTTACATAGTAGCAAAGAAATTCTCCAAGGATTTTCACCAGCGAGGCCCGTTACCAACAGTCCACCATAGGCTAAGATGCACTGCTGATTGGAAGCGCTGAAACACAGGCAAAACCAGAAGCACTTACTTCGCGTGTGACCGCACCATTCACTTTGCCCTTGCCATCTATTAGCCAATGTGGAAACTTTTCACAATCACGGGAATTAATTTTTTTGTACTTTGTCTTCGTGTTTCACCACTTGACGGTGAAAGATTCTATCATGTCTTTACTACTATGAGGTAGAGACAAGGTAGCTTCATGATTCTGAGTAGGGATTCTAGAGGCCTGTCCCCAGGCGGGTGAAGTCATTGCTGATACAATGCCCCAGCTGAGTCATTAATAACACACGGATCCAGAATGGCAAACGCCCAGTCATCATACGGAAGACATCTTCTCCTTTTTGAGCAACTGTGTTATAAGCCTCCAGCATTCCTCGGGTCCATGGCATAGTCTTGCTATTCAGCCTCCACTGCAACATATAACTGTTTAAATACTAGAAAGTCTTGCTATGATGTACTTTTTCTCCTCTGCTTCCCCTACTCTCCCAAGAAAGGCATGTCTCAGCAGTAGTTCCTCTTCTAGTTACATTTCCCTGCCACTTTTAGAGTCCTCTTCCTCTTAAATGTGTGAAAACTGCTTACATGAACAGCTTTATTTTACTAAACAATAAAAACATGGCGAGAGCACAATCTATCTCAGTGTAATGCACGTCACCTCTCTTACGCTCAGTAACCATCAGGGCTTCCATGTGAAATCACATTATTGTTTATGTTTTTTATGCTCAGTAACCATCAAGAAATTTCACATGAAATCACATTATCAGTTATGTTTTTTTTAAAATATCAAGACAATTTCTATCTTCATTTGACTGACATACATATATTAATTCCCAAATGTGCTCTAGTATATTTTCAGCACTTCAGTGCTTTCTAGCTTAATTTTCCCCCTTTACATCTTCATTATGAAATTCCTGGCACACTTTAACAACAAGTATAAAATGACGGTGCTGGAGATAGATTGGAAAATAAGGAGAAAGAACCAGGCCACATGGAAATGTATGAAGATTCTGGCCAGGGTCTGGCAAGTTCTGGTCCATGAGCACATGCTCTTCCTGCCATATGTGCAGCTGGGCCATGGAAGCCTCTGGCGGTGGCCCTCACTTCAGCAAGTCCATGTGAATGTACTGGGGTGGAATGTGCAATTTGACTTTATCTGTATATCTGTGAGTATATAAAATAATGGGATCACTAAATAGTTAGGGTCAAAGTCAAATGATGCCACTTTTCCATTCTTTAACCTAGTTTAATCCCCAAATAGTTGTCCTTTCAAAAGGAAGAACTATATATTCCACACAGGAAGGGGCTCTCCCTCTCTTTATCAATCTTGTGGGAAGACTGAAGGGCAGCGTATTGGGGGCAGGCGGATTCCTTGAAAACTCTACTATAGAATCTAGATGGTACAAAACTATTAAGTGAATTGAAGCTTAGGGACCAAGGGTTTCAATGATAAGTTCCATCCTTCTTTTCCTGACTCCCTCTATGGCCACAGATATACCAGGCAACTTCTCAGCGCTGTCTTCTCTCCCCTAAGCAGGGAAACTTGGAAAAATTTGTCCTATTCAACTTTAGAAAGATCTGCATTAGAAATCCCTGTGCCTGTGAATTTTTAAAACCAATTCCTTGATTAGATTACTGGCAAGATCAACTAATTAGAAGAAACATAAAACAAACCAGAAACTGATCAGATCTTCTGTTTTAGCTTTGAATTGTACAAATAAACAAAATCAACAACAATTACTGTTCTAACTTCTAGGCCTCCTTTTGGCCCTGAAGGACTGCAGCTTGCAGGCTCATACACTGTGATCACCTCTAGAGGCTGTTACTAGGTGAACATTTTTCTTCCCATTGGGTGACCTTAAACAGGTCTTTTAGAAGCCCACTGCGAAGAAGGCACTGTGGAGGCATAGTGGGCCATAAGCCGCCTCAGAATGAAAACGTCAGAATAGAAAATGAGGGCACAGCCACTAGAATTTCAACCAGGAAGAGCTGGTGTTTTTCCTCATTAAAAGAGTCAATGTTCTCGGTTTCTCAGATTTCTAACTAGTCGCAAGTTACTTGAACAGCTTCCACGTGTGCATCAGAATTGTGCCTCGAGAGCCTCAAGGGTATCTGAACCAAATATACATATTTATTCAGGAAAAATAATTGTTTACACTGATGAAATAAGCTGTACATTGAATGAAAGTATGCAGCAATGCTTTGGTATTCGGGAGAAGTTTAGATACATGCACTGACCTTTCAGGAACATGGGTGTGGAATGGCAGGCAGCACTTGAAGTGCCTGCTTATAAAAACAGAAGTTTCTTCTCCAGGATCTTGAACACAATGAAAGACAAAGTCAATAGATTTGGGTAGAAGTTTCAAGGAGGGAATTTTTGTGGTTTTAGTTAACATTTGTGTGATCTAAAACACTGATGTGCACGTCTTGATGATCACTCAAATGAGCAGGTCCTATGTCCGAGATATGCAATATCAACTACAAAAGGTATAAAGGTGTATTGAAACATACCACACTTACCCCCCCCCCCCGATCCCTTTAACTAGCTACTATGAATTTTTAAAAAATCCATGTATCTATTGAAGCTCTTATTAAAGCTTATTTATAAGTTTAGTTTGACCTATTGCAGGGTGATGGTGATGTGAATCTACTAGTCAGTACAGGACTTGTTAGCAACACGGTTCACTAGCATATGAGAAGGGGCTCATGCTTTCTTTCTGCCCCTTCTTGGTCCCTGGCTTAGAAGACTCAATGGGAAGGCCAGGGATACTGACATTTGTGTAAATACAAATAAATGATCCAAGGGATATTTGGTTCTGACACGTGTGCCTGCCTCCTCTCCTGGGCTGGTCAGAGCTGTTGGGGAACCACGGCAGTGGGGCATCAGCAGCTTCTCTCAGAAATGGTGGCCCCTTTGAGGCCACCATGCAATAGCTGTGAGGCCAGGAACACTGTTCTGTGTGGACAAAAGCAGCAGATCAGGGCTTGTTCTAGACAAGTTATTAAAGGAGACATATCATAATGCCGAGGCTGGTCCTGGCACCAGTAACTACCAAATTGTACACATTGGTGATTCCAACATTGTATACACTGACAGGGACAGGATAAATTGAGGCAGGTAAGTTAGCACACTGGTTAATAAAAACACTCTCATTCTTTTTAAATCATGTTCATTTACCCACCTCCACCCTTGGATAAAGAAATCCAGTTTATGTCCTCCCAGGACCTACAGTATCACCTAGAAATTGGAAGCATATGGATACTACATTAGCCGATATCTGATAATCATTTAACTACCAAGGGTTTGGAAATAATTCAAGCATTCTATGTGATATGAATACAGAATTCTATGATAATATTTAATATATTTAGTCAGGAAATTATTAAAATATGTGAAAAAATGAATGCATCTTCTTAAAGAGAAGTACCAAAGACAGGGCTTCATAAAATTCTAACATCTTAAGTCAGGTTTTTTTTATTTTTTTTTGTGGACAGGATGACCCCAGAACATATTGGAAAAAGAAAACTAAGATGATAACATTATTTTATATTTATAGGATATTTTATTAAAATTTTAAAAGTTTGTAAGTATCCCCCAAACAATCTAATGCTAGCCACGCTCATCAAATCTAAGGCTTTTTATCAGATCTTGTTTGGCCAGATTTTACCCTTTGATCTAGAGCCCGGAGTTTGACAACTGATCTACGGATGACAGCTAATGTGCTCTGCCTGCTGGACTGCACAGTGGACAGGTATTTGATAGATTCCGTAAATATAGGAATTTGTCAACATTCAGTGCCCATCTAAGTGCCTAATACTTAGCCTTCTGTGAACCTCCCAGGCTGACCCTACCCAGCAACGCCCTGGCCCACGCCGTCTGGAACTTCTCATCAGGTAACTTATACTCCCCCAAACGGACCACAAGCTCTTCAAGAGACAAAAACAATGAGTCTTATTCTTCACTATATTCCTCAGAGCATCCAGCAGAGCTCTGGAATACATGATTGGATATTCAATAAATGTTTTTGAATAAATTAAAAAGTAATGTGTTTCTGTTCATATTGGACTCATAACTTTTTCAGAAGCCTGAGACATTCGATCAATGAATTAAACATTTCAGTCTGTAGGTGAGTCTATTGCTCCCAAAATATATATATATATTTGGGGGGGACTTGAAAGCATTTAGGCTGCTGCTATGTGTGTAGGTTAAAAAAAAAGTGACCAAATGATTTGAGTCGATGGCTCTGTATTGACACAGTTTTCTTCCTAGTGAGAGTCTGGCTTGGTTCATGATCTACCAAAGGATATTTTGAAGTCAGCTGCTAGGAGAATGAATGATCCCTTTGTTTACTCTTTTATTCATTCAAACAAAATTCATTCAGCCTATACTATATTCGGGGTACTTGTTTATGCTTCTGTGGGAAAAAATACACTCACCTAGATAAACTAATGCAAAGCTATATGTAGCATTTTCTTAAATATTAAAAAAGAATCAGCTTGGTGGGATGTGAATTCAATGGGTGAATGATCTCACAGAGGTGGGATAAGCGTGTGTGGTGAAGCAGATGACCTAACAACACTACCTCAGGTTATGGAATCCCTTATTTCTATTTCATTTTTGATCATGGAAATTTGATTGCTGTGTTTTACTAAACTGCCCCCAAATAACCATTTATTTTTGTTTTGAACATTACTTTTTAAAAGGTAGGCCTGCATCAGATAAAACCTACATGGCTCCTGTTGGTTAGGCTGCTTCAGAGAAAAGGCTGAGTCCAGGCTTTTGCCTTAGAATCGGATATAAGCCTACTGTCTGCAAGTTAAGATACTGACGACAACTACAACTATTCAATATTTCTGTTTCATGGTACTTAATGTGCTACGTATAAAGGAAGTTCATGAATATATGGCTCTATGTCAGCTGCATCTTGCTAAGAAAAGTAAATAAACATGCCCTAAAAAGTAAAGTGGTTGCCTCCAAATGTACAGAGAACCATGTACAGCAGCATGTCTCACAGTTACCTGGATGCTGTGCTCCGCGCTCTACAGATATTATACCATTAATTCTTACCACGATGTTTTGACATTCACTGTTTCCTGTCTGAAGACAAGGTTAAATAACTCAGGGTCACAGAAGCAGGATTTGAACTCAGTCTCTCTAACCTCAAAGATTGTGTGATGCTATATGGTCTCCAAATACAGTCAAATCTAAGATGAATGCAGTGAAACTGTAAATTTAAGTAATTTTAAATCATTTTCTTGAATAATAAGAGCTTTTAGAATACAATTATTGATTAAATGAATTTACTGATTTAGCACTTAGGAAACATCTCATCCCCATAACTTCATGCTCTGTTCTTTTTTTTTTTTTTTTTTTTTGGTCTCATTTTATTATAGCAATATTCTGATACTAAAAGTTTAAAAAAATGTAGTTAATTACTAGCTATAAATCCCAGCAACCTGAAGGCATTGAACATCAACAACAACAACAACAAAAAAAAACATTTAAAGATGCTTTGAATCCAAAAGCATGGTAAATACAAATATCCTTTACATTTACATATGCAATACAGACAAGTAAAATCAAAGACATGGAGTACCTATGTGATAAAGTAATTGCTTTAAAAATGTATGTGATAATTGCATATCAGCTGAATAATTCATTGCTGAAATTATTGGTAATGAATGTTAATTTTGTACGATTATCTCATGTGTGGGAATATGCTGATGTACAGTGATTTACAGTAAACTTTAAGGATGAACATTTTATTTTTAGACAATTGCACGTTCATTAAATATGAAAAAATGATGACAAAACAGGCTTCAGTGATGCATTCAATTTGCAACGATAGAATTTCAATCACAAATGGCTTTTAGGTTATATTAGCTGTAGCCTATAAATCATATATAAGTATGTGCGTACTTGCGACATCATGCAGAGCTGCCCAGCAGAGGGCTCCTTTGAAACAGAACATGAAAAATGAGTCTGCTGTTCACACTGGAGTCAAATCAACACCGTTCTTTTAATAAACTGTATTAAGCCTCTGCAAAGGTTTGTGCCAAACCAGCCAATAGTTCACAATCTATGTCCTAGAGATTGTAATTTCATGTATTTATAAGTAAACGTGACATTTTTGTGATACCTGTCCTATGAAAATATAAGATGATTAAGATCATATATTTCTTAATGAAATGCAAGCACGACCAACTAGTGAGTGCCCACAAGCTGTATAAATAGTTGTACATTTACTTATATATAGCAACACAAATCAAATGTATAGAAATGTTTTTAAGGTACATCGATTTCTTCCCTCAAAAGGATACATTGTTTTAAAAAAAGACTGTACAAACTTCCCCCTTTATTAGAAACCACAGTTTTCCCAGAAAGATTGTCCCTTTCCCCACAATTGAGGGGAGGGGGAAGGAGAAGGGTTGGAAGTTTTGATGTTTTCCTTCATAAATTAAGAAGTAGTTTTCCTTTCATATAGTGATTCTTATTTCTCCTAATTTTAAAAGAAATAACTATATTCTCAAAAATGACATATGATACATTATATACAGTATTATGCTTTTTATGCTCAAATGTGATGGATTTGTTTTATTTTACTCATGCTAAGCATGAGGAAGTGATATCATAAATGCAATGGTGATCAGACTAATCAATATTTTTCACGTGGACTTTAGAGTGGTATCATTTTTAAAAGAGAAAAGGCTAGTAGCAACTCCAAAAATTATACTTTTTTTTCATTGGAATAACTATTAGGTCCAGAGTAGGGGCTCAAGGAGAATATCATGTTCGTAATCTAGGAGTTATAGACAGCTTCTAAGGTATCATAAAGATTCACGAAAATTGACTCTTCATTCAGCTCAACTTTAAAGTTTGCATTAATTTTAATAAATGGATATATCACTGACACTTATTGAAAAAAGGTGAACTTTAGATCCCCAAAGAAGATACTGACATTTATAAAACAAAGGCAAGCGATAAATCTTTAAAATAACAATCTGAAACCCTCCTTAATCACTGCAGTGGAATTGGTTCTGGGTCGCACAGCCATGCATTGGGGACCCAGGCCCACACTGCTCTCCAGTTGGAAGCACTTCCAATATTCAAATTCATGAATTAAAACAAAAAAAAGTTAATGGCCCTTAAACACACAAAAGCTAATATGTAAAATTTAATGCTTATTATACGAAACTACCTATGTGGGTTTTTGTTTGTTTTTGCCATATTAGAGCCAGGCACTACTGGTGGTATTCAGGGGCACCAGAGACCAAAAAAAGTCCATATTTAACCAGTGAGATGTTGCTGTGAAAGCTAGAAAAGCCAGATGTGCTAGAACATCTCTGGTAAAGTTGATGTGTTTATTATCTCAAACATGGGAAAGCAATCAAGCAACACGGTAGCATCTCAGAAAATAGAACCACTCTAATGGAACCTGGGAAAACAATCCTATTCTAATTTTGCATTTCACATGTGCATTTTTAATGCTATTATTTTCCCTCTTTTTGATCTTTCCTTTGTATTTGTAAAAGACGCTTTCATCTTGGGGTATGTGTGCGGGAAGGTGCTTTGGAGCCTGCGTCCTCCCATGTTTCCAATGCCAACAGCCAGCCAGACTTTCTCAATGACACGGACAGGCTGTACCCAGACAGTTACATCTGACTGCTTAACCCCTCCGCTTGCCCGGGCAGTCCAGGAGCCCCTGCTGTGATGTTTTGTTTGCACACATGCACAGATAAAGGCCACCACTCTTCTCATTAAACAAGAAGGCATGTGGGAAAATTAATAATTTAATTTGCAGGGAGAAGATGGATGTGGAAATCAAATGTACATCTACAACCTTCCCTGAGCACTCACCTTAGTGTCTGAGGAAATCTGATGCTGATTCTGTTGCCTGGTCTGTGTCACTGGAATAATACCAAAGTGTCAGCGAATCACTGCTCTCAATCTGCTGGGCTGGGACGGGTTGTCTTGTCACAGGGCAGATCCCTCAAGAGTAGCTCTGGCTGCTGCAGCTCGTTTGGTTGGGCTTCATCCCACAAACTGAAAGCTCATGGGTTTGATTCCTGGTCGTGGCACATCCTCGGGTTCTAGGTTTGGTCCCTAGTAGGTGCGTGTGCAAAAGGCAGCCAATACATGTTTTTTTGTCCCATCAATGTTTCTCTCCCTCTCTTCCCTTCTCTCCAAACCCTCTCTCCCTTCCACTCCCTAAAAGCAATGAAAAATAATGTCCTCGAGTGAGTATATGAAAAAAAGAGTGGGAGTGTGGTTGGGAGAGTGAAGACTGCTGTTGGAATCATTCCATAACATCTGCTCTACTAGGGCCTCTGGTGCCCTGACGGATCTGAACACACCCTAGAGGTGGACTACAAGAATCACGACCCAAAGACTCAGGAAGTGTTCTAGGTGATCGCTAGCCAATCATAGGCAAGTGCAAACTACCAGTTTACTTGCTACTCCTAAAATGTATTTCCCTCATTTATTTAAAAGAAAATGAAAAGGAGGGAGATAGGGTAGGAGGGAAAAAGAAGCAAGAACTGGTTCTGTTTTTTGTCCTACACCACTGGATTTTTGGCACTGAGTGGATCCGCTGCCATGCAAAACCAATGACAAGCACCCCTTAGTTTATGATCTCGACTAAGTGTCATTTTCTTGGAAAAATTCTGTGTGGAGTTTTCAGGATACCCACCCAAGATTATGCTGCAATTTTCTAAAACAACATCTCCCAAAATGACAACTGTAACACCCTCCTATAACTAACTGACGAAGGGCTCACGCCTGGTCAGGTTGACCATGACCATTTATTACTCTACAGAGAATCCTCAGCTTCATCTGCCCCCAGACTCTTGGTTCAGCCCCAAAGGGCATCTGCAATTGGGAAGAAATTTTAGTTCTTCAATTTTCTGCCTATAAACATGGAAGAAGAAACAATTTACAAGAGCAAATTCCTTGAAGTAGGGGATAGCCAGGTGGCACAAATAATCATCATCACTAACAAACTTTCAAAACTGCATCTTTTTAGTTCCATTTGTCTACGTTCCTTCTTTTGAATTCCTCACTGCTTATGCTCATATGCATAATGAGATCCGAGGACATCATAAATAAGGTACTGCTGGGAAAACTTTCACAACTTATCCTCACATTAGTATCCTTTTCAGATAAAGATTACATCACTGAGCCACAGTCAAAAGGAAATATCCTTTAATTTTTTTTTTTAATTAATGGTGAGTGCCCCATACACACTCTGTCCCCTGCTTTAATCAAAAGCATCAGCTGGAAGTTAGATGGCTAAGGGTAGGATGCATGGTTGCCGAACTGGATAAAATTAATTTGTCCATAGAAAACTGGATCCATGGACTTGGTATCAACGAACAGAACAAGTCCCTAATCAGCTGGACTAAACCTCATGAAGATCAAAGAAAGAGCATATGGCTAAACAAGGACAACCACCTAAATTTAAAGTCAGAAAAACTGGGTTTTGGCTCTCCCCCTAACCAGCTATTGTTTTACCTCGGTACCGTGAGTTACCTGATTGGTGCCTGCAAGCATCATTATATACTTTACAGGTACTGGTTCATGGGGCTGATGCTTACCAAATGTGACAACCTTTAATATCTACGTATTTATTTTCATCTTTTTTCTGTAAATACAAATGCTTGTTTTGCTCTCTTTTAAATGATATTCTTTTCTTTCTATTTAAGAAGCTTTAATGATTGACAATATTTTTGAAATGCACTTTATGAATATAAATATTTCAAAAGCAAAGAGACAAGACCATTGAATGAGTAGCCACACTGGAATTCTGAGCATTTCTTTGATTTCCAAAAGTATGACTAATTTTTGTTTTTCAATAAGTGAATATAGCCACTGTAAAAATATATGTGAGTATACCCCCACACATACAGCACAGAGAGATTTCAAAGGGGAACGTCTTTAGTGCGCTGCCCAAGTGCTATGACAACTGTCACCCACAGACATTCACATGCACACACTAGTGGGCCAATACACCACAGCAAGTAAGTACTAATGAGTGGAACTTCTTTGCAAAAACTTTTTAAAAATAGAAATAATGAAACAGAAGTCTAATTCTCATCTAAACAGTATAGAAAATAATCTCCCATTATTTGAGTCACATCACATACACAATTATCTAAGCTCAGAATAAATGATATTCTTAAGAATATTTAGGAATAACTTTCATATTCCTAATAAGTCCTTTATTTCCCTCTCTAGCTCAGACATCCATAGTTTCCCCAATATTTATCAAAGAACATGATTTCCAAGCTCTTCTCTATCTTGGTTTCCTTCTCTGAATAGTTTCTAGTTTTGCTGGTATCCCTTTACGAATATAGAAAAATCAACCTATGAAGCCGACTGCACTACGTTGTAGAGTTAGGATTTCCTGTGTGAGAGCTGAGTGACCTTAATAAGTAAAAATACTGAAGACAATGATATAGCCTGGAAAAGAAGACCTGACATCTTGTATGAGTCGACGACAATCACAGCACTCAGGGAATTTAGAGAAAAGCCGTTTCTTCATACTGAGAGCATGGTCTATGTTTACAAATGGTTGAAAGCCCTCCATCAGCCTAAGGACTGGCCTGCTGTCCAACGGGACTCTTCTAAATGCCCACCTAAAATGTAAATGTTTCCTTCTCATAAAAGATCATTTCCTAATCAACTAGATTAAACAAGTTTCTAGAAGAAGTAATATTTTCCTGTTTTAATCTATAATAAACAGTAATGTTCAAATTAGCATCGTTGTAATTTATACTACTTTATAAAAATTTAGCTCTGGTAAACATATTTATATACACTTATCTAAACATTTCTATACATCTATGAACAAATTTATATGCACATTCTAGGAACTAATTATAGCTAATAATAACAGCTAATGTTTATTAAGTAGTTACTATGTGCCAGGTACTGTGCTAAGTACTTTGCATGTAATATTATATTCAATTCCAATAATCCTGTGAGATAAATCACATTTCCTCTTCCTATCATCATCACCCTTGTTTTCCAATAGACTCTATAATTTAGAGCAGTTAAAAAATGCGCCATAGTCACACAACTAGCCAGTGGTAGAGCACAGGAATTGAACCCAAGTCTCTCTAACTTACATGTCCATGCACTCGGTCAGCTCATGGTACCTCCTCTCCAGTGTCGGGGAGCAAGGGCTACTGTTTCATGCAGTGAATAGCCTCTCTGGAAGGCTTGCGTTGGACCCTAAGTTGTCACGTATTGCGGTTGAGCCCACAGATTCTCCATCTCATCGCTCAATGAAAACTTAACTGTGACACATAAACTACCACTAAAATAAAATACCCTCGCTGCAACTGCAAGGGGTTCAGATACCTATGGGTGTATAATCATTCACAGGAATATGCAGGTAGGCACAGATCACATTGGTGAAAAATTAGTTTAACTAATAATAAACTATGAATAATCACCGTTGTTATAAAAGGAATAAGTAAATGACTATATTGTGCTTTTTTTTTCATTCCCTATAGTGGTCTCCACCACCAACACAACTACCAGGGAATACGGTCCATTTTGTTAACAAACACCAGAATTTACAACAGAATACTGATACCCAGAGTCTCTTACGTATCCAACAAATATTTATTGAGCATTTATATGTGCCAGGCCCTGTTCTGCCCATTGGGAATACAGCAGCAAACAAATCAGCAAAATCCTTGTCCTTGTGGAACGCACAGTCCAACAATTTTGTTGACTTTTAAAGTACTTGGCAAGTTGTGCAGGAAAAGTCTCATTATGCTCTCCTCACATCGTGCATGTCTAGACGGTGGCAGCTGACTTTCCCCTAGTCACATTTGTGAGAAGAGCAATGCTCCTGCCCTGGATTTTGTGGGAAGCACAAAAAAAGAAAAAACAAAGTTGACAACAATGTTCCAACACACGGCACGGTACAGAAGCAACACCTTCCTAGTGGTAGAATCAACTTTGTGATGTTGGTATCAAGAAACGTGTGTGCCTAATTATTTTCAATTCGGATTACCACACTGATCTGTACTTTGGGACAACCCAGGGAAGAATGTGTCTGGTGGCAGACAGAAACAGGCTCAAGGTTCAGTGTGGACGTAGCTGTGATGCACCATGGCTACCCTGCATACAGATAAGAAAAAATACTATCTACCCAAACAGAGACTCTTCCATAGCTCTTTGGAGATATTTTCATAAAAAATGTTAAATATCTTTCGAGTTATTAAATATATTAGGATATTACAACTATCTCTTTGCTAGGCTAAGGAAATGACAAATTCAGCTGGATAAAAAGCAGTCGTCCACCTTATTTGTGCAAGATCTGTGCAAATCCTACAACATCATGCCTGTAAGATAGTGTGACCCATCAATAAAGAAAAACAGAACAGGTCAAAAAGCAGTCAATGTGTGCCAAATTAAAATTCTGGTTTATTTTCCTAAATAATGTCCTACAACTACTGAGTGATACGGCAAATCTGCTATAACTCACTGCAAATGTGATACCTCAGACAATATTCAGATTTCCCATAATACAGAGATAGGAGGACATAATGCAAATATGACTTGATTTTCATTGATTAAGAATGTGAGAACAGTTCGGTGCATTGTTTAGAGTGGTTCTGACTGAATGATAGGAAGACAGCATCGTGACTTTGGGTCCGTGGACCGACCATCCCTTGGACCCCATTTTCACTCACCCTCCCCTTTAGCAAGACCTGCTTGATTCTTCACTTCAACCTCTCTTAACAGTATCCTAAATATCCTTGCCCATGACCTTCTGTCACATCCTTCTGGCAAAACCACAACTCTAGAGGAATTAAACTATCTTTGAGTTCCTTTTATATCCCACTGTTGCGTATTATGCAACCAGGCAGATTATTCCACTCTGAACTCAGGGTTACCAACATCAAGCAGATTTACAAGCCTATACACAGTCCAGTAGATTCCAGTTAGTAGCTCTCCCCTTCTCCACAAGTGTTTTAAACCTTCTCTGCTCTTTCATACCTTACCTCAATCACACCTCCTCCTCTCTCTCAGCAGATGACTTTACCTCTATTTCCAGAGACCAAGATAAGGACATCCCTAATCTTCCTACCACCATCCCATCTGCTTCTGCATCTGCACTTTTTCTCAAGCTATTTTCTTAACCTATAGGTGGAATCCTCTCAGGAAAGGCCATTCCTTCTACTCGAGTTCATGAATCTCCTCTGCTTTCATCTTCTTCCTCAATTATCCCTTATCTTCATCCTCTCTCTTTACTGCTTCATTCCTGTTAATGTTGAAAGCCAAGGATGGCAGATACTTTTCTTTATCTACCAGCAGCCATTCTTCCTAGGAAGGCAATGAGCTCAGGGAACATGAGTTCTCTCCGTAGCACCGGAAGATGACCTGATTAGTTTAACTCAATGGTTCTCAAACTGGAAAATCCATCAGATTTGCTTAGAAGGATTGCTTGATTTCTAGGCCCCACCCAAGAGTTTCCTTATTTGCTATGACTGAAGCGGAGTCCAAGAATTTGCATTTCTCTAATAAGTCTTCATGAGATGGTGATGCTACTGGTCCAGAGACAATCCTTTGAGAACCCCTGGTCTAAATCATGCTTTATAACCACATTTCCCTTTATGAATGACCCATTTAGAATGGGCAAAAAATTCAGTTCTAGCCAAAAAGATACAAATACAAGTCAGATGGAATGGAGTAAAGAAAACTCTTGGAAAGAATTGTGTTCCCTTATAGAAAGATGGAGGACAAGAATCATGCTTCTTGTTTTTCCTTTGAATGAGGTAATGTGGAATTGAAGAAGCCTGTTAGTGTCCACTAAGTGTCTAGAACAAGGACAAAAAACCAAGAGAAAGTTTGAATGGAAACACAGTGAGAACCTAGCTTGAGTATATTTTTTGAGCCACCACAACACCCCTGAGTCCATCAATCTCTAGTCTTTTTATGGTGTGAGATAAATGACCAAGTCACCATAGTTAGGCATTCCATCCATTGCAATCAAGTACAACTAACTAATGCCCCTCCTGGACATCTGAATATATCCCTTTTCCACTCCACATCCTCCTCTCAGTAGAGCCCTACCTTGCTCTTCTAATTAAATACACAGATTTTAAATGACAAGTGTCCTTTATTTTCTTGTCTCCTATTGGCCCTTCAGCCCATTCCAATACATCTTGCATACTTTTCACTCCACCAAAAATGTTCTCACCAGGATCTCACCGCAAACCTCTGATTATAATAGATGTTTTTCAGGCTTAATCCTGGCATTTGAAACACCTTTTTTATATCCTCTTTTGAAATAGTATTTTTCTGTTGGCTTCCAAGACACTGATATTCTCTCCTGGTTTTCTTCCTATATCTTGATTACTTTTCCCTACTTGATCCTTAAGTATAAGCATTATTCAGAGGTCACATATTTCTCTTTTTATTTATAGTCCCTGAATCTCACCCATGTTCTGAGTTGCTTCAATTACATTTACAGCAGATGGTACCTGTACCTCTTAATCAATCCTCTCTGTGAGCTCTCTGAAGCTCAAGCGCTTTCTTTTCTATCCGATGCCTCAGATACCTCACACTCAATATAACCCTAAAGGAAGGAAAGAAAGAAGAAAGGAAGGAGGGAAGGTGAGGGGAAGGGAGGGATGGAAGGAGGAAGGAAAATATAGATAAGTTGGTTTCTTTTCATGTCAGCCCCTCCCACGACAT
This sequence comes from Micronycteris hirsuta, assembly GCA_004026765.1. Lineage (NCBI taxonomy): Eukaryota > Metazoa > Chordata > Mammalia > Chiroptera > Phyllostomidae > Micronycteris > Micronycteris hirsuta. The sequence continues at coordinate 54,738 of PVJI01007668.1, read as the reverse complement.
GGTAACATTTTGATATCGTCAAGCTATTTTGACTTGCTTTTGACCTAAGTTAAATTCCTTTGCTCTGAACTTCCATAGCATCTTTCTCTTAATGTCCATCACATCTGTAATTATTTGCTTAAAGTCTGTTTTTCTTCCTTCATTAAAAGGTACATGAAGATCTTTACTTGTTCCCACTGAATCTCTCAGTGCCTGGCATATAACAGTACTCAAAATGTTTTTCGAATTAAAGTACATTTTTCTTATTTTTCAATATTCCTTTTAAAATTCCATATATAATACATATTATGCAAGGTATAATGAATAAAGTGGGTATTAATATGTAGAGGAACATCTCAAGCATGCTCCTCTGACATTGGTCAAGGCAGGATCAGAATAAGAATGTGCATTTCCTGTTATAGATTCTGCTTTTGGTGACTTTCAGCAAGGCTTTTCCCCCCAAAAAACTGTTGTGTTAGAAGACAATGTCAAATGCAACCAATTATATCTCACATCTCCCTGGAGTGAATCTAGTGATAGTGCATAAATTAAGCAAAATTAAATTAAATAATTTGAATACCATAAAAAGGCAAAAAAGACTATGGTCAGCAGAGAGAATCAATTCAAAATGCCTTGACTATCAATAAACTCTTTATGCCCTTCTCAGTCTCTGGTTACTTAGGTCTGAAATTATAATTCCTGACTACTGCAGGCAACCCAACTTGTGTTCCCAACTGCTAAGAGCAGAATTCTCACCTGCCTTCACCATGACAACGAACTCTGCTCTTCCTACACTGCAGAGGAAGGAGGTCACGGACCGCTCCTAGTTACCTTAGAACAACATTAGGTGTGCCTCTTCAAATGCTCCTTGCTGGATGTTCCCCACCCCAGCCTGTATGAAATACTGCACCAACCAACTGATCTGCCCACTATGGGTTTCTCTGTCAGCAGAAAGAAGACAAATTCATTAAACTGAATTTTAAAGGTCCCCTCTTCCATTTGTCTTCACCCACTCCAGATGGCACCTCTCTGAGCTACAATGTGTTACTTTAAAGAGATCTTAGTTGCTAAGTATTAACCAAACTAACACTTTTAAAGAGATATTAACAAATCTATAATTCCTTAGAGAACAGTGGGGACATATGAGAAATCACCTCTTAATATAGTCATTTAACAAATTCAATACTCCATAGCAGGTACTCTAGTAGGTGCTACAAATATATAGCAGTGAATAAAAGTGATCTTGCCCTCACAAAGCCTGCATTTTTAATAGAAGATATAAATATAAAAACACACACATACATGTATATATATATATATATATATATTTCTAATACATCTGACATTTTCCACACGTTTCTTAAGAGTCTCCATAGGGACATGGGGTATAATTGGTAAGGAAGAGAGGTCTACTTTCTGTCTTATGCCTGTGACTTTCTCTCATTTGCCTTTTCGTCTTTCTATGTCTGTTCAGTCTTTTTCCTCACTTGTTGTCTTTCTCCGACTTCACTGTGAAATCTTAGGAGCAAATCTACCTTTTATATGAAGGAGACACAAGACCGCCATCATTACACATCCCCTACAACATACTTTTGAACGGGGCTCAACTTAGCTGGCAAATCTTATATACACTATTTGATATTTCCCCATCAACTCTCAGATGAGGATCTCAAAATGTTATCATATAACACTTACTAAGAACTGACAATGTGTGAAATGTCATGCAGAGCCGAGAATTAGTCTTGGCCGCTGCTCAGTGCGTTCACTAAGGCAAACTTTAATTCACTAAGGACACCAAAAACTGCCTGAAAGGACTATTAGGACAACTACTAGGAAGTTCAATCTGCTGTCTGAAGGTCCCAACAGTGCATTAGTGCCAAGAATGAAGAGCCTGCTACTAAACCTGCTCTGTTGTATGCTACCTACAGGAAAAAAAAATTAGCTCAATTCAGTAAGTGATCTCATTTACTTTCTGTCCATAATTTAATCTAATCATTTTCTTCCTAGTACCGAATAATTTCCTGGTTGTTTGAATATATCAATATTTTTTCCAGGTATAATGGGACCCTTGGTAAATCTCTTTATCAATAATCTCATTATCTATAAAAAAGTCTAACAAAACTTGTCTACCCAGTATTTAAGATTTTAAAGTACCTAGTGGATCACTCAGAATATCACCTACACTTTCATACAGAAAACAATTTACTGTGCTTTGCCTTTCTAGCAACCAAATGAAAAAAGATACCTGGTTCTACAGGGCATCATTGTCTGCGAGACATCAGGAGACTTGCAGTGGAAAACGCTTCTGGGGTGGTACCTAGAGAACAGCCCCTTGCCCTTCTGCTTCCTGTCCCACCCCCATAGGAAATTCAGAAATCAAATTTATTATTTCACTTGGCAGAATATTTCTGCTCAGGAGCCACAGTAAGGAAATTGTATGAATGAGATTGCCGATAGTGAGGATCAACAGCATACCTTAATTTAGGCTGGTCTCACAGATTTGGAGACCTGCCCCCCCCTCCGCCCCCAAGAAAAGACCACAGTAATGTACCACAGCAATGAGGGTTCTAACAGACAAGAGTTCTGCCAAATTCAAGGTGTGCTTCAGTTACATACAGACAAGAATCCAGTGTCTCCTTGAGGTTTCAGTTTTGGTTAAAAGTAGCAAATACAAAAGAGGAAAAAATGATTTGCCAACATACTGCTTAGAACTCAATTTTAACAACAAAGTAATATAGCACGAAAACCTGGTTACTCAACGGCACTAGGCTACGCGGAGGATGGTTCAATGAGCGCCTCTCGTCTGAGTTGTCATGATGACTGACACTTTCTAATATTGAGCTGGAAATAATATGGATATTTAATACTGCAGTGTTTACATCAAATAGAAGCAAAGCGCTATTGTTTATCAGCAATCTATTTCTGATGGCATGAATCTATATAGACATAATTATTGTTGAATGATGAGCTCTGATTTTCACATTATGGCATAAACAAATCTGCAGAATATTCACAATGTTTCATCTTGTGTGATTTCAAAAACCTCATAAAGCCAAATTCTTAAGTATTTCCTACGCTTGCCACTTGAATTTTGACTAAAATTTACCTTTTAGATCTGTTATGCCACTCATGAATTTTTTACAGTATCCATCTGTGCTTTGCAATCTCTATTCTCCATGGTTCCACATTGTTTTGGCTAACTAACAGGCCCATATGTTGCCTTAATGTATTTCTGCACAATGTTTGTGCTTAAAAAAAAAAAAACCACAGGGAAAAACCACAGGTCTAAATAAGCTATAAAGAACATCCACATACAGTTAGACTGTCTTTACTGAGTCTGGAGACATTATGATTCTGCTGCGACAAGCAGCATTTGTCTTCATTTTGTCTGACTGTCCTCATGTGTTATTATTAGTGGCTGTCAGGCTGAGGCAGAAAAAAATAGCATCACTTGAGGAAGAAGTTGAATGCATAAATGCAATGCTACACATGGCGGCTGAGGGCGAGGAGTCTGTTTGAGATGCCTAAGTGCAAACACCAGGATGAGGAAATTTGAAAGTGAAAATCCTTACTTGGCAAATGTGAGGAGAAAAATATATGACTTCCTTGTCTAAAAAGCAAAGTGAAGGCTAATTATTGACAAAAATTTAGCAGCCTCGGAATATCTTTGAAGACCATCTTTTCAACATGTCAGCTTAGCTTTAATTGTAAGAAAACAAATATGTTGGAACATTTGCCTCCAGGCCGGTGTTCCAGATAATGTTGACAAATACCTTGCATTTTAAAGTTAAGCTTTTAGTGTACAAAAAAAGTAACTTGAAAGTACATCTTCCATGCAAATCACTTTCAAACACTAGTACATTGCACCTCTCCAAATAGGTGCCACTTGGGTAGCAGCAGCTCCTGGAGACTCTGTACCTACCTGGCAGAGAGTTCTCTCTCACTTAGCTTCTCACAATTTCAGGAGCCAGTTCATCACCGTCTTCTTCTTTTTTAAAAAAGTCATTAACATGAGACAAAATAAGACAAACCAGATTATCATAAGACCCGGAAATTGTTCCACTCAGCTCCTTATCAGGTAGAAACACTTTAATTATGCAGAAAGTGGAAGATTTCTCTCTAAAAATACATTTATCTTTATCTTCTTATATTCCTATCTGAAAAGATTATCGTCTTTCTCCTCTACTGTCATTTGTGGTTATTAAACGAAAATTTTTCACCAAAAGCTTTAAAAAACGCTTTTAAAGAAACCACTGCAACTACAAGTAAGTAAAGATTTACCTTTTTCATCAGCAACTCAAAGTTTCTTTCAAGAAGTCTGCCTTCTATGGCTTTCTTTGCCCATCGCCCATAAAAGTCACAGCTTCTATGGTTTTGAAGTATCCAAACATGCCTTTATATAAATATACATAATTTTCAGGTGTACAATGAACAAATGGGTTGATCTTATGCTAATGCATTGAGATGACTTTTTTATTTTTAAATTACTGTTCTTACCTTGGTCCCTTCCCTAATGCTATCCCTAACTACTTACTTTCCTTAATCATATTATTCTCAGTCTCCCTTTAGGCCCAGCCTAGGTGCTTTTCCTTGATAAACCAGTCACATTGATGTCTTCCTTTTTGAAGACTTCATTTCCCAACTGTCGTGATCAGATATTAGTTTCTTCACACTTTCCTACAATGCACAATGCAGTGACTCACGACATCAACTTAAGCAGGTGCTTAATATAAAACTATATTACTAATTGTTTTGTATGGATGTGATTTGTCCTTCCAACTAGACTATAAGTACTTTGTGGGTGGAGAGCTTTTATCTTATTCTTTACAATCCTTAGCTCATAGTAGGTGGTGGTAAAATAAATGCTCACATACAAACAAAGGAGAGTTTATGCAAAAGTAACTGATTTGCATACAGTAGGACAAGCCTCTGGTAACGTATTAAGAAAAAGAAGCAGGAGCAGGGCTGTCTAAAGTGATAAATGGAGCCCTGCGTGGAAGATCAATGATCATGGAAATATTCAAATGAAAGTGTTGCAATTCCAAAAGGATTTTCCCTAAGCATTTCTCTCCCATCTGCACCGCCCCAAAATACATGAAAATAAAAACCTGAGGACATCCTAAATAAAAAAAGATCTTGCAACTATATTAACATATCCCCTTAAAAGACATCAAGAGAGAAATACAAATATTTTTATAGAAAGGTATGTAGAGAAGGAGAAGCAAAGAGTCCATGGAAATGTTTGTAAAAATATTTCACTCCTTTAAAAATAAACAGTTTATTTTCAGTGCCTCAGAAAATATCTCTGCGGAAGTTCTGTGGATTAGCTTTAACACACTGCCCACTGTGTCATCTATTACCATCCTTTGTGGTGTGCTCTGGATTCTTTTCTAAGCTACGAAGCGCTGTGATGCCTTTGGCCCTTCTTCCTCTTATTGGCTTGTAAACTACTCACTGCTTATCAGCCCTCTCCCTGGGAGATTCAGGGCAAAGGGGGACACGCTTCCATTACTTATAGCTTGTGTAGGCTCTGGCAACAAGATTAGGTGGGGCATGAGGTGGGGAAATGCTCATGGAGCACATAAACCGTAAAGTTTTAGGTAAATATCCGCATCCTTGGTTCCTCTTGAACTAATTTTTGTGTGTAATCGGCCACAGATTTCTGAAAACACATCCTTGATTGCTTTGGTTGATTAATCTTTTGATAATTAATGATCTATGTCTTTATAAACTTTCAGCATTTTTAAAGCATGCGTGCATGAATGCATGCATTCAGGTGTCTGCATTTGTGCGTAATTCCAGGGAAAATGAAACCATCAATAAGAAGGAAACTCACCGTGGAAGACACATACATAGCAACCCTCTGTCAAAAAAAGGTAAAAAACATTCTGACTTTTAGCAAAAACAACTTATGTTACCATGTACAATAGTAAGTTAGTTGTTACTACTTATTTCTTTTTCCGTTCCTCTTTACTTCAGTTAAATCTCATTTTCCCCTCAAAAAGGCACTCATACTAATTAGATTGTTTTATAACTTGTAAAAGTTGTCTTAAAAAATGCAGCTATTTTGAGGACGACAGCGTCAGTGACCTGATGGGGCTTCTCAGGGTAGAGGTAATGTCTAAGGTGGCAACATGGTTCACAACAAGAGACTGGTACACTTTTTTCTCTGAATAGTTAGGAAGATTCAGTGTGTATCCAAACACATCTCCCTTCAAATGTTTCAGGGGGATTTTTCCTGCGGACCCGCTGCCTCCTTTCCACACCTGGCAATCCCACAGAGCCGGCCTGGCACCTTCCCTGGGATGCACCCTGGGCTGTGCGGAAGCGACTGAGGGACAGGTGAGTGACTGTGTAGAACAGGGCTGTTGGCACCTTGCAGTTATATCTGAGGGCACGATTTAGCCCAGGCTACGTCATTACCAGTAAGGTAACAATTCTTATCACAATGGAGGTTTTAATGGCTATCGATTCAAAATTATTATTTCATAAATAAGTGCTTTTTGAGGATTTTCCAGGAACATGCATTTAATATTTCTAGCTACCAGTGGCAATGTTTCATAGTCTGAGATAAGCTAAAACAGATTGATATTCTAAATTTTTTATTTATAAAATCTGTATCAATTAACCTAAATAGGGTTCTTAATTACATCATCTTGTATCCACTTGCCTGAAACTATGAAGTGCCAACTTTTAGCACCATTTTCCTAATAAAAATCATATAGAAATAAAAGCTATTCAGGAAATCAAAGCCAGAGTCTTATCTCATTGGCAGTTAAAATTTCTTATCTCCTACCAGAAATCTCATTGCTATAATTGGAAACCATATGAAAACATCCAGAGAGAAATGAATTAGAAAAGAAAAAAATATTAAAGCTCAGAAGAAATATGCAAGCATGCATAAATACTAACATTCAGAACTAGAAAGTGTTAAGTTTTAGAAATAAACTACTGGACTCACTTTTTAGTCTCTCATTTCTAAAAAATAAGAAATAATTCTTGTGATGGAGTCAGAATGGTTAGCATCTATTTCTAATAAAAATATATTGGCATTTTCTAGGCAAAAAGATAATTTTAATAATAGTTTTCCATGGGATTTTTGAAGAAGGCAAGCCATCAAAACTAAATGTATTCAATAGTACTGGAGAAATACATTTTAGAAACAAGTAGTCCCTCCATGCTTTAATTACTTCATAATTTAATTCTGAAAGTAATTTAGGCTTTCCTAAGTTATTTTTACTTAGTAGTTTTTCACACACACACACACACACTAAAACCAGAAACGCCTTACCAGAAGCATGTTATGAAAGTAGTGTTATCAATGAGGATTTTAATAAAATCCTAGAGCTAGATAAAATCTCAGTACATCTTCTAGTCTAGTGCCCTGACTCCACCAAGATAAATTAATTTTGTCCCCTTAGATATCTCCAGGGAATGGAGTCCTTGTTGTTCTTCAATACCTTGTTCTCACCTTCAATCAATTTTATTATCACAGAATTTATCCCTTATTCAACCTAAATTGCACATGTGGAAGCTTACACCACCTTCTGCAGCTTCCTACCTATGAAGATGGAGTTGATTCATAAGCACTTATTGTATGCTTGATGTGCGCAGAGACGGATTTAAAAATACAAAAAAGAACAACAAGGCTTGCTGCAGAGGGGCTCCCACATAGCTGGCAACAAAGACATCCTGGGAGCTTCATGGAATTTGAGAGCTGAAAAAACTTGGCTACTGTATAATCCAAAGAGCAATTAAATGTAACACTTCCACCCATGTAAGCCTTATATTATGGATAGCAACAATGTAAGTGCAGAAGGAAACTAAATTCAAATATATTTAAAAGAGATAGAATTAGTCAAGAAAAGGACACAGACAACAGTGTGGTGATTGCTGGGGGGCGGGCAGTATGAGGAGGTTAACGGTAATGGAAAAAATACAGTAAAGTTAAATTAAAAAAAAAAAAACCTTTCTAGTAAAGGTTTGGAGCATGATCTCGTAGGATATAAAGGATATATAGTGTCAGGAAGGAAAGAAACGAACGGCCCAAAGAGGAAACGGACTGAGTCCAAAACAAAGAACTGACAGACTGAGAAATTTTTCATGTAGGACTGTCATTATCTGGGTGGAAAATATCAGACAGCTGAGCTGTGGAGAAACCACAGTGTGGACATGAAGTCTTTTATACACAGACGACTCTATGGGAAGCTATAAGAGACCTAGTCTACGTCACACACACACACACACACCCCCAATGGTATCTAGCGATGTGCATGTGATTTCCATATAGAGTGAATTACGTACAGAATACGGTGGAGAGAAGATTGAAGCAAGTGTTTGATATAATATAGGATTAATGATATCAGAAAAGTCTCCTCTAAGGTGAAATGGGTTTTTAGGTGAACTTTGAAGAAATGTAAGATTTGTACAGAAAGATTTGAGAAGACACAAATAAATAAAAAGGCTTGCTCACAGAGGCAAAGATATGGTTTGATTACACTGAAAGGCTAGAAATGTCCAGTCCAGGAATAACAAGGTGGGGGCAGATTTTATTCTTATTAAATACTAAGTAAAAATTACTTCTTAGAGTGTTTTCTTCCCTCTTCTTCTTGTTGTCCTTTGCCTGTGTGGGTGTTTGATCCTCTGGAGAGTTCATGGATTTTTCAGTGAAGGTAATCTGAGACTCCAAAAAATTCTGTCTGTGTAATAAGGCAAGGAATCTGCCTGATAAGGATGGAATCTCCTCAACCAGGTAAGCAGACCAAGAATGGGAAAGTTTCCATTTACAGATAAAAATGACAGATAAGTTCTCTCTGGGGGATTAAATGGTGGGAAGTTGGAGCCCTTTCAGTACAACAGGAAGGCTCTGCACGGAGGCATCCGCAACACAGGCAAGGTCTGCATGGCGTCGGCGGGGTCTTACGCGCCTCGGGTGCAAATTACATTTGCTGGTGAAATCTGGGTGTTTGTCACATCTCAGAAAAACTAGGACAGCGGACACTGCATAAATAAAGAGGGTTCTCCTTTGGCGTATTTTAGGGTTTGGAGGGTGGGTCAGGGGAATCCCACCATTCAAATTTCTTGTCTATTTTTATCATGGAAATTGAAAAGTTTTATTTCCTAAAAGCAATCCTGCACTACTTTCAATGTTTAAACGTTTATTGGTTTCTGTAGACCAGTAATTCTGAAGGCAGAGACAGTGTCAGAATCAAGTCTCCCTGCCTGCTTCCAGCAGGAGGTCCAACCCCAAGGTCCTCAGATGGTCCTCCCTCGACTCTGAGTGCTCTTTTCTGAAAAGGTAGCATTTCTAGCACAGCACTGATTTCAGGGCCAACCTTTGTCAGAAATCAATAATCAAATTCTCAAAAAGAAACACAAAGAAAGGCTCCATAATAGATTACAGGTTTGGAAAGGATTACTGATGAAAGCCTCAATTGTTTCTAAAATATGAAGTAAAAACTGTCAGTAACAGGCAACAGACAGGAATGTTGAAGCAGAAATGCTTGGTACAGGAATTTAAGAAGGTTTCCAATTAGAGATTGAAGTTTACCTCCTTTGTCACTGAACTAACTACTCTCAGGATATAATTGAAGAAACCTACTAATTGATGCTTTGGGTTTACAAAATAAGATTAGTACCCTGCCTTATATCTCAGAGGGATGCCCTATGATTTAATTTTATATCTTAAATACCAAAATAAAATTTTTTAAAAAGACGAGATGAACAAGGTTTCTACTTCTCTCCACCAACTTTTGTTTGCTCTTATTTTTTGCTGACTCGCCATAGGGAAAAGTAAATACATGTTTGTTGCTGAAATGAAATTAATTGTGGGAGGAACTTTATCATAACATCTGTACTCTTATCTGTCTGCAGTCTGTAGTCTTGCTCCGTCTCCTTCCACTTGCACACATAAATAAAATGCCTGGACATCGCATGTCCACATAGCTCGGGCTTCTGAGTAAGTACATAATCTGTTTCACTTGATTCTGAGAAAAATACAGATGAAGGAAAGAGAAAATTCCACCAGAAGGTGAAGGCTGACTTTCATTTATGACGTGATACGAAAAGAACGAGTCGAGAATTACAGGCACATTTTAACAGCAAGAATGGGGAAGAGACTGGAACGTGATGGGCTTTACTCCAGAGCTCAATCCAGAAAGAAGGAAATTTTTCTCTAAACTCCTTGAGGTCCTGGGTTGGATAAGGTCAATCAAGTAGCCGAGGGCAGAATTTCCATCAGGCAGAAAGGACACTTTGCATTCTAACAATCTGAGACTTTTCAGAGGCACAAATGAAGTGGCAACACTTTTTTCTTATCCCCTCCCCCATTGGCTGCTCGGGCCCATGAACCATCTATTTTTGTGGCTTCTGGTCCTTAGACGGGGGATCCTGTTGCACTGCCTGCTCACACTGCCGGTTCTGAGGCATTTTCCTGCGGTTACTTGCATACCCTTGGCTTCTGATGCCCAGCAAGTTCAGAGATGAGGAGCTCAAGGGCTCACTCTAGGCCTTTACGTTCAAAGGCAGCAAAATCAATATCTATTTCCAAAAGATAGATGTAAGGCTGCTGGAGTTCCTAAATACTCCCAGTTACTCTGAAGCAAAGCAGTTTTGATGGGAGAGTCACAAAACAGTCAAAAGTGGGGCCGTGCCCTCGTGCAGCTCTTGGAGACCGCAGGCTCAGAACAGGATAAAGAAATGACATCAATAGCAAATGGAACTTTTAAAGATATACTTTGAATTTTCCCAGGGCAAAACAATGCAGAACAAAGACTCGCATCAGAGTACAGCAGTAAGGAAAGTGCTGTCATAACATATAAGGGGAAAAACTAAAACTGCAAGGAAGTGCAGTTCTGAGTTAGACTACAGAGATAAACTGACCGAGTGATATCAAAAGAAATCTAAGAATGACCTTATTAAATCCGTGGGCTTTTCATACTTGTATTTCCTGTGACATGGACTGCATTTATTTTCAATCCCTTATATTTTATAAAAAGTCACTTCTCAATTTTGTACCTAAAATGATACTTTGTGATGATTACACAGCACCAGACGGAGAACTCCTCGAAGTCGAGGCTGTTAGAAGTCGAGGCTGTTAGCGCTGTGTTTCCAGTTCTTGGTACAGAGTCTGGCATACTGTAGTCTTTAAATAAATATTTATTGAATGAACATTAGTAATTTTATTGTTTACACTTTATTTCCAAAGGCATTATCTGCTTTAATGTTCATGGTTCTAAAATGTAGGTTTATTATCCCAGTTTCACAGGTAAAGGTATATGATCAAACGGATTAAGTTGTTTTTCTGAGACCAACTATATAATTAGGATCAGAATGTCATTTGAGCTTAAGTCTTTAGACTCTTGCAGGTATATAAGGTTTCCTTAATATTGTAACTCAAAATGCAAACAGATAAACCACTTCGGGACAATTTTGGCAATATATTTCACTAGCAATAAAAACATGCCACACCATTTGGACCATTACTTTGAAAGAGTTTAAAGGGAATATTGCAGATTGAAGGTTAAAAATGTTACAAACCAAATATAATCAATTTGGTATTACTTACTTTATCAAAAAATAAAATCCAGTTAACTTTATAGTAAGAGGAGGCTAGTTAAATAAATTAGAGCATATCAACTTGATTATTACAATATAGTTATTAAAATATTTTTGGAGACTGTAGCAATATGAAAAAAGCATGTTATAATGTTAGGTGGGAAAAAATCTAAGTTTTGATTTTGCTATGATTAAAAATATGCAACACTCCACAGAGAGAGAGTCTAAGTCTCAGGGTGCTATATTGCTTGGCTTTATCCAGTACATTGAGCTGGATAGCATCTAAATATCTAGAAATATCTAAAATGGGAAATAAGACACAGATTTGACCACCCTACAAGGTAGCTTGCCATAAAAATATCAGACTAAAAGTGAAGACTAAACACTCTAAGAATTCAGAAGAGAGGGCATTGCTGTTAAGTGAAATGATGAGGGAAGGTTTTTTATTTTATTATTTTTTAAAAATAGTAGATGACATCTGCCTGAGCTGGAAAGGAGGGCCAGAATTTCGGTAGGTACAAACTAAATAAGCACTTGTAGGTGGCTGCAAAGATATTTCAAAAGAAATCAGCAGGAGCAAAGGCAAAGACCAGAGGGGAAGTAAGGCATATTCAGGCAGTGGCCGATCTGAGGTTTTAGACAAATTGTTGTGGTTGACAGGGGTAGGTAGTTTCTCTCCCCTGGCACCTTTGACATTTTGAGCTGGAAAATTCTTTTCGAGCGCTGTCCTGTGCATTGCAAATGTGCAGCAGCAGCCCTGACTTCTATCCCATAGATGCCAGTAGCAACTCTCCAGGTGTGACACACAAAAATGTCCCCAGATGTTGCCACATGCCTCCCAGAGGGCACAGTGCCCCCTGGGGAGCAACATCAGGCCTGGCCAGGAAACAGTGGGCTCGAACCCAGATTGAAATGTGGTTGCAGCCCAGGTGTGAGCAGCTAACAGCGAATGGTAACCTGGAACACTAAGAAGGACAGATTCTAGCTCTAGGCTCAGAAGATGAGCCACATAAGACCCAGGGATGCTGAGTAGAGTTGGTATATTCTTATTCCTGGGCCAGAAAGTAGGTTTGGACTCATTTTTGTGATGATCTTGCAGAAGGAGTCTTGCATATCTGTAAAAGAAGTCTGAAATGCAATGAGTAATAATGAATTCTCTGTTGTCTTAATTAGGAGATTGATACAAATAATGAGCATATTCTAGTTATTAATCCAAGGATCAAGTGTGGGACGGATTAAATCAACCAGCCCCTAAAGGCGGTAGACAAGAAATGATTTAGGAGTAGATAGCAATCATTTGGGTACAGAGAAAAAGAGCCTGAAATACTGTTGCAGATATGGAAAGGATGGTGAACAATCTCAAAATTGAAGAGAATAGTCAAAAGTTTAATAAGCCAAATGTACTGAGCCCAATCCAAGCCTGTGGAAACGGTCACTGCAATTTAACTAGGAGCAGAAAGCCGCACAAACTTGGTCACATTTGGTACATTTTAGTACCACTGGAAGGTTCCTTCAATAGTTTCTTTTATTTATTATGTTTAATTCCATGGATTTAGGCAGCTTCATGACACTTGACCAGAACCCAAGGATTAATGAAATAAGTTTATAAATATTTATAAGTGGATTTTATTCATGCAGCAATTTGGAAAAAAAAATATAGCAACTCAACTTGGGGCTGCCACCGTTAGAGCCACCGAGAGGGCCATGAAGTACCCCCGCCACTTGGAGCTCCATGCGGTTCTCCATTTAGTGCATCAAATCCCTGCCAAGCATTTAATGCGCCTGATGTTTCAGGGTGATCTCCTGTAGTCGCTTGCCGGGCTTGGCTTTTTGGTAAAACTCACTTAGATTACAGAACAGTGCAATTCCCTTCTATTGGCTCTGGAGTCCACACTCTTATGCCTTTCTCTAGTAGCCAATTGAGGCAAAGCATAAAGGCCCAGGGGCAGCATCTGTGGAAGCCATAGTTTATGAATGAATCTCACTGAACTTTCTGCACTTTTCACTTTCAAATTAAGCTGGTGATCTGAATAAACTCTGCCATCCCACTTTACAAAAGACACAGGTCAGGGAAATACTGAATTATATTATGTAGCATTATTTTTTTCTATAAAGCAGCGCTTTACTAAAAACTGAGATTAGAGGGACAGAGAGGAGTGATTTATCATCTTTTAAAATGATGAAAATATGACAACTAAAATTATAAATTAAGATGAAATAATCCCCATAACCTTTTAACCTAAAGCATGTATTTAACATACATACTAACCATATATAATAGTATCACATGTTTTTTGTGGCTGTTTGACTGTAGTTATAAAGGCCACTAGGATAGGAAAGCAATTACGCTTCAGTGATACATTTCTGTTATTGGCACTGAGATTTTCTGTTTACTTGTTGCTTCTCTTGTCAGTTCTCGTCCTTCTGTGCCATCACAGAGTCACCGCAGGGGCCCCTCTACTCCCCTCACAGCAAACTTACAAGTTCCTACAAATATTTTTAAAACTTTTTAACAAATAATCAACAGTAGCTTATAGTATGGACATTGTTTTTCAAGTTACTCCACAAAAAAAATAATCGAAGTATTTAACTCAAAATCAGGCAATATTTAAATGATCGTATCAGTGCAAAGAATTTAGACATCCTGGAGAGAGAAGTTTTACATTCTCAGTACCTCTTTGTCTGATTGTTTGCTACTGCATACGCATTTGTGTCCAAAGATAAGGCTGTAGAACAAAAATTAAGTCACATCCCTCAGGACACTCCACTTTCCTTGTGTGAACTCTGCACAGAAATCTTACCAACTCTGCCATGCCATGAAACACCACCACCGCACCTGGCCCCAGGCAAGTCCCCACCCCCACCCCCACCCGCTGTGAAATAAACAAAGATGGAGTGCTCCTGTCCCCTGCTTCTTTGTTCCCAGTGCCTTCCTTCACAAAGGACACAGGACAGTATTTCCTATGGGACAGTGCCCAGAAAACTGCTGGCACCCCGTGAGCACTGCTATTAACAGTAATAAGAACACAAGCTACATTTATAAGCAAAGGAAACATGACCAGATCCCTGTTCCGGTTTAATACAATAATTGAAAATTACCTCATGCAAGGTGTTCAATGACCAATAAATGTTTGGATGGTGGCCAATGGCCTCTGGATATACAGGCATTTGATTATGAAAGGATGTTTGGCTGTTTCCCAGAAAGAACAGATGAAAAGGACAGCGTTCTTTTCTCCCTTCTCCACGTATATGGCATGAGAGCAAACACGGGCTAGAACAAGGTTGAATCAGGGACGATCTGTAACCATTTGTCCAGCGATGAGATATTCAGCTTCTCCTGTTTTCCCACCATGACTGCCAAGGGCAACATGACTGCAAAGAACCCAACTTTTGCAGGGAAAGTTAAGTGAATAGCTATGAAGACTTGGAGACAGAACTCCTGGTAACCAAATTTTAATAATTAGATTAGACTATACAAATGAGTACAATATAGTACTGATAAATTGGGGTGAAATTTGGGAAAGAATATTCATATCTATAGTTCCTTGCTTGAAAGGAATCATGTGCATTTATAATATCTTTCAATTAACATTTTTAAACTGTATTAAGAATTGTACTTTGATGGGGATTAATTCAGATCAAATTTCTTAATTCCTGCATGCTTATTATAAATTCAACCTTGGGGGGGGTGGTGTGGGATGGGCAGAGGAGGGCAAAGGGGGAAAACTGGAACAACTGTAATAGAATAACAGTAAGAATGATTTAATAAAAAAAGAAAGCAATGTTTTAAAATGCAGTTATTTTGCTAAGTCAACTTTTTTGATGTCCAGGTTTTATTTTGCTTTCCTTTTTAATTTCAGTCACTCAAATGGGGAATTTATTGCAGGCTGAGGTGTATCCCACAGATATAATTCATGTTTCTTGAGCGCATCCTGACCAAAAAATAAAAGCAGTAAAGTGTTTATCTGGGGTTAAATCAACTTATCCCTTACCTTAGATGTGCAGGGAAAGGTTACAGCCCCTAGGGGTGTCTGCTGAGTACTCATATCCATTCCAAAAAGAAGTTGGAAGAGAGAAGAAATAGAAAAAAGTAGAGATGAAGGAAAGCAGAGAAGAATACAGGCACTGAAAATTTTAAGATGGGAATATGTAGTAATTTGTTAGTTGTGCTTATTCAAAAAAAAACCCACTTAGACTGGGATGATTTCCAGTCCCCATTTCTATTATATTAAACTGTATGCCATTGTTGACACTTGAATGTTTTTGATTTAAAAATGCTAAATCATATGATTCAACATAATACTAAAAATTGGAAGAAATTTGCCCAAAGGTACCAAAGAAGAGTTACTTTAATTTAGACCGGAAGGTCGAAGGAGTTGTTTTGGAAGAAAAGGATGTACCAGTTCAGAGCTGACCTAGCAGTTTTCCTCCAAGGAGCTCTGTGAGTGTCACCAACGACCCTAGGGACCAGAAACCACCTAGGTCCAGTGGAAATGGAAAAGATGGCTTTCCTAGATGTCCTACAGCCAAGAAGAGTATTTGCTGAGTCTGTGCCATGTCTGCTAAGTTCTGTGGGGATTTGCAAGGATGGCATTGCTCTACACCGAAACACAGATCATCCAGGGGAGGGGAGGAGAGAAAACCACGTTGACAGGTCGTCCACTGAAGGGCTTCAGTGAGGAGAAAACAGAGTGTTCAATTAGAGACCACGGACCATTCGCAGGTTTCCAGCCACGTTTACAGGAAACGAATGAAGTTTTATTTCCCTTTACATTCTTCATCCTCTGGGTCTCAGCAGGGGTTAAAACAGTACCATACAAAAGAACAGAGACACTATTAGGCCCTTTGAAATGTACTGTGCAGGAGACTGCAATGGCATTGTGTGTTTATAGGCAAATTAGAAGCTCCAATGGTTTGTTTTCTGTAAGCTAACAAGTCATTAGAAGGGCTTGCCCCTCCAAGCACACTCTCTGAAGGTGTTCATAAATTGTGACTCTGGGTTAGAGAAATGGAACAGCTGCTTAAAACCATGGTCCCAGCCCTCTCATTTCTCCCTATCACAGATGTGAGACAGAGGAAAAACTACCAGAAAATCATTCTGTGAGATTTCTGCTGTGGTGTTTCGTATTTTTCTTATTGTTGATGTTACTGCAGGTGTCTCTGGTATGTCCCCCTTTGTCTCCCCGCTCCAGGCCCCACCATCCCCTCTGGCCTTTACATGCAGTTTTGAGTAAGATTATTTGCTACCTAATGTTTCTGACTAAATGAAGTCACATGCTTCAACTTAGACTCTTTGCAAAAGGAGAAGGCATGGATGAAGGGCTGAGGGCAATCAGCCAGCCCGGGATTATCCACTTCTCCTCCTCTGGGTGCTCTTGTGCCAGGTGCCCACGAGGTGGGTCAGGAAGCACATGCCGGCTCCACCAGAGTCATGGATGTTTTTACCCAGGGTGCTCCATGGCCCATAGGTTCCTGATTCTTTCAAGGGTTGGTAGTAAAGCAGAAGTCTGCTATTGCTCTCAATAATCTATCTTTCTAATTCTTACTTTACTCACTTTTTTTCTCCCTCCCTTTTATACTCTGCTCTCTCTCCCCCCTTTGCTCACCCCCCTCAACACATACTCATGTATGTTGACCATTTTGCTTAGGGGAGAGTTGACCAGGGCATGGCCCAAGATTCTAAGACAGACCGCAAGTGTTGGGTTGACCATAAACAGACAAGGAGTAGAGTCTGCTATAGGAACTATATACCAAGGAGAAAGGCTTAATTCTGAACACATGTTCTTATCAAGACACTGACGACATCTGCTTCGCATATTTTCATTTAAGAGAGCTCACTTGGAAAGACATTCTTCTCCTTCATCTCCCATGTTACCTGGGTAAAAAAAGTTTATTGCAATATAGACTACCAGATCTCTTATATTTGATTTTTTTTGTCAAGATGGTGTGTAAATACAAGAAAAATGAAGGAAGTACTTAATCAGATTCAAATGAACACACTGACATTTTTTACTCCTCTTACTTGTGGATGAATGAGTAACCCTTCAGTGAAGGACCTTCTCATACACAGCTCTCTGAAAAAGTAACACTAGTGCAAGATACCCTCAGTCGCAGACTGGGTTACACGCTATCCACCCAAGGGAAGACTGCCAAACAGAGTTCTGGGGTGGTGGAGTCAAATGGTTTTTCAATACTTCAATCCAGATCACACCTATTGTGAAGGAAAAAGAAATCTGTGATGAATCTGAAACATGCTTTTATAGATGCTATAAGATTTTTTTATTTTTTTAAATATTTTATTTATTTCTTTTTAGAGAAAAGGAGGGAGAAGAGAGGGAGAGAAACATCCATGTGTGGTTGCCTCTCATGTGCCCCCTACTGGAGACCTGGTCCACAACCTAGGCATGTGCCATGACTGGGAATCGATCCGGTGACTCATTGGTTCTCAGGCGGGCACTCAATCCACTGAGCCACACCAGCCAGGGCAGATACTGTAAGATTTTTAACATGTTAAATGCGGTGTCAGTCTCTGGGGACTGACAGTGAACTTTCCATTCAGGCAGCATCAGTCTGTGGGGACTGACAGCGAACTTTTCATTTGGGTGACATCGGTGCATGGGACCAGCAGTATCAAGGTTAAAAAATAAATGTTGTAATTTTAATGAAGTTTTGCATTGGCTGCATCATTGTGCGCCTGTTTATACTCTAACTCGACACTCGTCGAGTGGTTGCCGGCCCACTGCCTGAATGGAAAGCCCAGCAAAACTGGCTCTGCGCTTAACATGTTAAAGATGGAATTTGTTAGGGGCTCTTTCAAAGTCCTAAGACAAAGCAAAACACCCATAAAGTAATGTGAACAATTCGGGCTTATCTAGGAGTTGGAAGTAGTAAAAGAGGTTAGGAGTCATCTCATGGAAGCCTTCTGCAGTGAAGACCGGATCTGGTGAAACCCCACTGCTTTGTAAAGACATAGTCAGCTTCATGGTTTAATTCACATTCATTTGATTTATGTTTATTATTTATTAGTCAATGCAGAAAAGCTTCAAATACTTCTGAATTACCTACTTACAAATTACTTCTGAGGTGAGTGGAAGGAAGAAAATGTCCTTCGTAAAGAGCATCATGGTTCTGCCCCATGGAAGATCCAACCTCAGCTCTTATTTTGTCCAGAAATCGCTTCTTCCTGCCTAAAGGGCTTCAAAACACCTCCCCATCATGCTGCAGTGGCACTGAACGCGGACAGTGCAGAAAGGGTGCAGTAGACAAAGACTGCAGACCCAGATCACCCAGGGGCTTTGGACAGAGCTGCAGCGGCATGCAGCCATTCGCAGCCATTCCCAGCCAGGAGGCACACAGCCAGCCAACACTGTGCAGAGCAGACCTGAAGCAAAAAGCCTTCGGTAAAATCAGCTGAGCAACACCAAAGACTTAGGCAAATGCAAAAGCAAAGACTAAGGATTCTCTTGGCTACTAAACAGGCCCCAAGAATAGATGCAGGCATTACAATACAGACAGGGGAGAATGAGAGCAACATCAGACAGACAGACAGACAGACAGACAGACAGACAGACAGACAGACAAAGACTGGACCAAACAGGAAAATTTCTTATTCATATTACCCATCTTCCGGGTGGAGGACTGGGTACCAGAACCTGCTGACTATCTTCCATATCTGATTTCATTGAGAGAAAACAGAGTGAACTATCTATAATTGTCATTCCAGAGGATTCTCCATACACTCCTACGTCAGTTTCATAAAGCGCCTTTTACATCACCTTTTCCAGCATTGTTAAACATATATGCCTAGACTAGGGGGTCTCTGATTAATATTCAGGAATCTGATACCCAAATGTGTGAAAATTCAGTCACTGGTCTTCAAAGGCATATATCTCAGTGAGCATGAAACTATTTATTATAAACTGATTTATTATGAGTTAAGAATGCATAAATAATACTTGAGATTATGGTCTAAAACAAAACAGATACTAGCTATAAGACCTAAAGAGAAGGAGGAATGGGGGAAAATCAATATCCACTACCGAATTCTGTCTTAACGAGGACAATCCTGCCTGGATGTGTTACACAGCACCTCAGCAAAACCCTAGTTTGTTCAGCGCCCTGGTGTCTCACTGTGGCTGCCAGAGCAGGGGCCCCTCCTGAAGGCCAGGAAAGCAAAAGGTTAATGTCTTAACACCAAACTAGTCTCCTTCTTAGTCTCTTAAGCAATACGCAATGCCTGCCCTCCTGGTGTACCAACAAGGACGTCCCACCTCCGTGAAGGACTTGGTTTCAGTCCTTTAGTCCAAGGAGAGCAGGAAACACCAGGTGCTGCTCTGACTTGGAGGCAGGAACCATCCGTCAGACCTTTCAACCAGGACAGGAGAGTGTTTTTGGTTGGAGGAAAAAAAGTATCTTCCCATGTCCTCTGGTCCCCTGCCCCTGCTTCCCAGGTGAGTGAAGGGACACTGGGCATTATGATTGCTGCGATTTTGTAGCATTATCTTTATGACATTTGAATATGGCTACACTTTCTCTTCTCAAATATTGGTGGCCACTGCTTAATTAAATCGGTTAGTGGGAGGATATAAACTGTCAGGTTTTAAGTTATAGTTCTCACTGATCAGGAGAGAAATCAAACTGCTCTCGTTAAAAAGAAAAAAAAGAAAGAAAGAAAGAAAAAAGAATGACATCAGCCTGACCATCTGGATGCCCACTATTCCCCGTGGACCACAATAGTTAATCCCGGAAGGCTCCTCTTCTAGTTTACACTGGAGGACGTGCAATCCAGAGAAGTAGGGAGGAGAGAGAGAGAGAAAATGAACAAAGATTAAAATGGTGTCACTGTGCATTTACGGCCCTATAATTTTACTGAGTCATTTAATGAAGAGATTTAACACAAACCTCATATAATTCCATACAAATGACCAGCCCCACAAGTAAACTCCAGTGGCTTTATGCAAGCCACATGACTGACATAAGCTATTTACCATTTTATCAGTGATGGAATAATAGAAGCAGGTGTTCCTGCTGGTCTATGCAGAATACATTCACTAAACATTTTATAAATCTATCAGACGGTTGTATCAGTAGTGTATTGTAGCATTGCATTTTTCTTGTGCCTAAGTTATTTAAAAAATCACAAACCTCCTGCTAAGCATGAAAAAAACTGAGGTCCCCATTTCTTATGCTCTTTTTTTAAAAAAAGCCTATTTATAAAAACAAACAAATAATATTTCCATTGTAATTGGAGAACTGCCTTTACATTAATATTAATTCCAAATATAAAGTAAAAACCCCACAATTTTCCTGTGAGCAAACCAACTTTGCAAGTTTCTCATTCACTTCTTTAATATTTCAAAGCTTTGCAGTTTTGGAAACACTTCTTTTTAAAAAAGTGCTGCAAATGTAGGAAAATGATAAAAATGAAAACTTGCATTGAAGGTTTTGTCTGATGACTGTCTATTGTTCACAGATCTCTTTTGGGGTTCCTCTTTGATCCTGGAATTCCTCAGCCCCAGCCAGGCCTGGTCCCAACATGCGCTGTGGATGTGCTCACCTGCAGGGGCACAGAAGCACTGTTCCCGGCCCTATTCCACACAGTGATAACGAGACTCTCTCCCTCTTATTACTCGCTCGAACTTGATCAGCCACTGAACTACACACATGAACAACCGCTTAGTAGCCCTTGTCAAAAAGTGGTGCTTCTCTGCAGTGATGGACCCCTGGGGCTCTGCGCTGATGCCGAAGGCCTCTGCAGCCAGCACTTAGCCACACTGAAGGCACACGATGCTCGTTGAGAGAATGCATAAATGAATAAATAAAAGAATAACAGGGGGACAACGAAGTTGCAGAAAACTGGCTGGGCCTCTGAGGGTGATGGAGTTGGGGAAGGCCATGCAAGAGACCATTTGGGTAATTCTTAGCCTTCTTACTCCCTGATCCAACAGTCAGGGGAAGACGGTGCGTATGGAGGAGCACAGACTTTCCCAGGCCCCAGGAGAGGCCTGTGGTGACTCTGCAGGCCTGCCAGCTGAGTCCAAGGCCAGCTCAGTGGAAAGTGAAGGTCTGGTCTCAGGGTGTTTCTCATACCATTCACCTCATCCTTGTTAGAGAAGCACTTCTTTCTTTAAAAAAAAATATTGTTCATGCTATTACAGTTGTCCCAGTTTTTTCCCCATTCGCCCTCTTCTACCCAGCCTGCCCCCCACTCGCACGGTCAATCTCCACACTGTTGTCCGTGTCCATGGGTCATTCATACATGTTCTTTGTCTAGTCCCTTCTTCTTTCCACCATTATCCTCCTCCTACCTCCCCTCTGGCCATTGTCAGTCTATTCCATGTTTCCATGCTTCTGGTTCTATTTTGTTTGTTAGTTTATTTTGTTCATTAGATTCCTCTAAAAGTGAGATTATATGGTATTTGTCTTTCACTGACTGGCTTATTTCACTTAGCATAACAGTCACCAGTCCCATCCATGCTGTTGCAAAAGGTAGGAGATCCTTCTTTCTTTCTGCTGTGTCCTGAAACACCAATTCAGAAGAACCTATGCACCCCGATGTTCATAGCAGCACAATTTACAACAGCCAAGTGCTGGATACAGCCTAAGTGCCCATCAGTAAATAAGGGGATAAAAAACTGTGGTACATTTACACAGTGGAATATAACATAGCAGAGAAGCACTTCTGAAAATGCTTTTAGAATGATAGAGGTTATCCAGGTCCAGAAAGTAGTATTCTTTTTCAATCCATTGCTTGGTGGTCACATTGCTTAAAGTCTCAGTTTGACAATGAGGAGATTGGAGAAAAGTACCCATCTATCCTTGATAGTTCAAATGGGATTTTTCAGATACAGAAGAAAAACACCAGTGTAGAACCTGGGACACATGGGCCACCACTAACCTGACTGTGCTGGTTTTGAAAAGGACTTCAAAAATCAGGGAAGCAGAGATAAACTTGATTATCATGAGATATACTTAAATCAGACACACAGAAGGACTTTCTGACTAAAATGGGTACTGGACAATGGACTGCATGACTCACAGTGGATTTAAGAGCAGCCATGGCTTTTCCTGACGAACCTCTGTTGCAGGGATATGCTGTGGTTTTAGGTGTTCTCTCCTAGGCCACACAAAGATAGGTTACATTTTTCCTTCAATGTAAAAAAATATATATGACTTTTCATTTGAAATAGAATTGATTCTCACATAATGTCACCCTAGGGGCCCCCTGCTACACAGCTAGGAGAGTGTTTTCACCATAGATCTGCAGGCACCTCCAGCAATAAAGGCCTTTGGACAGGGTGTTGGGCAGTTGTGTACTCTTCAAAATGCCTGAAATGTCTTTTTGTGGTAGTGTCACTACACAGAAACATGTAACAGTAATAAACTAAATAGATATACTTTTTACTAACCAATACTGAGTACTTAGTGATGCATCGCGTATATAATCTCATTTAATCTTCAAACGACCACCCTCCTCTCACAAGAGGTCCTGTTCTGTCCTCTCTTTACAATGAGGAATGAAAGGTGCTCAGAACTATGCAGCAGAGCCGGGGCCAGGACGGAATCTGGCTCCAGAGTCCACAATGGAAGTAGCATGGCATGATTAATTAAATGCTTTAAAACATACTCTCAAAAGATTCAAGGAAAAAAAATGTTTTATAACATACTCTCAGAAGATTGAAGAAAAGGACCCACCAAATAAAAAACTTCCTCCCTCTAAGCAACACTTCTCTAACAGATGAAACAAGGCCCAGTTTCCTGAAAATTAGGTGGCTGTGTGCAGAGCTTCCTGGAAGCGCCCAGCGTTCCTGAGACTGAGGCTGCAGTGTGGCTGGGGCCAGGGGAACAGAGCGCCCCCTCGGGGCGAGGCGGAATCTCACCACGCGCACTCTGCACGGCCTTTGACTATCAAGGCGTGAAGGTGGAAATTCAATTTTTAGACTCGCCAGATTCCTGCAAGGAAGTCAACGAATACCTCAAGGTATATCACAGGGCTGTTTTTCATAATGCCCTGAAGGGGTAAATGATTTCTAAAGGCAATTCTCTATCTTCTTGAAAACAGCCTTACCATGCTAACTTACCAGTTACAGCTTTGCATTATGCAATACCTAATGTGTATGATAGCTAATGAAGCTACTTCTTTCCACTTGGGAATCTTTTTTCAAGTGGAGAGAAAAGCATCGTAAAAGAAAGGATGAAAAGCATTTAAGTTGATTTCCAACCCAGGTCAACTTAGACCAAACTGAAACCCTGGACAGGTGTCAGTAAAGTGCCAGAAGTGACAAATATTTTCCATGGACAAAAGCCACCACCACCAGTCATCTCATCTAATTAAAAATGCTTCCAAATGCTATGAAATATGAATTGTCTAGAATGGGCAAGAGCCCTTCAGAGTTGAACTTTCCTCAAGGTGAACTAAGAATGTCTCTGGTTATCTTGTTTTTCTAAATACTGGTCTACATCCTTTTTTTTTTTTCAGCCATTTATATTTTTGCTAATTAGGTCCACTAATTTATCTGGCAGAACAGTTCCATGGCAAGCCTACACCACTAATTTTCTAACCAATTGTCAGCCTTAGCCTTTACTTAATGTTGTGAGGATTTAGATTTAAAAGAAACCCATACAGTGCCAGAAAACTTTCTTATTTTCTGTTACCCCAACAAGTCAGAAGTTGACTTGGGTTTTCCATGGGGATGAATTTGAGCAAGATTTCCACATTTTCAGGTGAACATTTGTTATTCTGACCCTGAAGATATTTTCTTTTCTTGGAATTCAAGTACTATTTCTGGAATATCTGGAGTTCAGGGTATTGCACTAATTCCTTTAATGGCTGTATGATGAGTTTAAAGAGATGTTTAGTGTATAATACACTTGAGAGCTATCTTAAAAATACAAAGGAAATTCTCACAAAATGTTAGAAAGGTGAAGGAAAATAGTAAGTAACAAATTTAATCATCATAAACAGTAAATATTTTTTACTGTAAGCCTCAACAATGTTTCTGAAGTAACAAAATTATTATTTTTTGTAACACAAAAATGTAAGAGTAGCTAGCGTGTATAGCGCACTGCTTATGTGCCTACTACTATTCCAGATGCTTTCTCCCTTAGACTTTAAGTATCAGTTCCGTTTTGACTTTTCAGTTGAGGAAACTGAGGCACGGAGAGTTGAAGCAACTTGCTTAAGACTACACAACAAATAAAGAGCTGAGCCTCACACTGAGGGAAAGAGAACCTGAGTTCAGGATGCACACCCTTCACCGCGGCCTCGCAGTGTCTTTGGACACAAACTTGGAGAAAGTATAAGGACCTCTTCCTGACCTGAGGCTAGTATTTGTAAAACATCTAAATAAATCAAAGAACTTAGAAAGGAAATGGCTTATTTCTGTGGGATAAAGAGGGGGGCCACAAAATGCCACCTAAACTTCAACTGCAACAAATCAGGAATGTTTCAGACCGTATTTTAGAAGGGACTGTGTAAATTTCCGGTTCATCTTTGTTTGCCTCCTCCCTAGTGGTATATGGCGGTTTTCCATCCACAGGGGCAGAGACGTCTACAGGGCCCCGTGTGCTGAACAAGTCTGTTTGAAACGTGTCTCTTTGAAACTTTAATGGAGGCTTTTTCCTCATTCTCCTTGTTGCTCTTTAGGCAGCGGCCTACACGCTTTCAGGGAGGTCCACTGACCTCGCGCTCCCAGAAGAGGCAAGCACTCCATGTTCCTCAGGAAAAAACGGTCACTTTGATCACGCTGCCTGCATGTCGGGCTCTCCTCACAAACAATACACTTATTTTCAAAGTTTGTTTTCACTAAAGAAAACTGAATAAATGACAAAGTTTGGAGGAAAGTCACCTGTTAGATGCCTCTTACCACAATGCTCCTGCAATCTATCAGCAGCGACCCAGCTGTGTCATCTTAAATGATGTGGCTATCCGCACCAATACAACACCTTATGCTGTGTCTCTTGGACTCATAACCAATCTCAAAAATAGTCATTTTCAGTGACAAGTCAAGATAGCTCCAACTAGTAATATTCTAATAAATAAATGGTCTAACAATTGGGAGCTAATTGTCACAGGGGTGCAGTGTGAAAGGCTTGTACTCATGGCCTCTATTGTCACAATAAATTTTCATATAGTAGCAAAATATAGCCTTGGGAGCATCCCTTAGAATTAAAAAACAAAATAAAACAAAAAAACATGTACTCAAATGTAGATCTATGTGCTTTAAAAATTTTTTGGGGGGCCCTAGCTGGTGTAGCTCAGTGGATTGAGCATGGGCTGGGAACCAGATGGTCTCGGTTCGATTCCCAGTCAGGGCACATGCCTGGGTTGTGGGCCAGGTCCCCATGAGGGCCATATGAGAGGCAACCATACATTGCTGTTTCTCTCCCTCTCTTTCTCCCTCCCTTCCCCTCTCTCTAAAAAAATAAATAAAAATAAAATCTTTAAAAAAATTACTTCTCCTTAAAAAAAATTTTTTTTTGGTAATTTTAGACTATTTCAAACTTAAAAAATGAACAATCCTTGCTCTCTGGCAATAATGACTGAAACTGTAAAAACTCTACTACTTTACAGGTTTACTCTGTTAGCTATATATCACAAATCTTTAAAAATCTGTACTTATTTAAGGCCAGAGAACCTCCAGAGACAGACCAAAAGTCAGCAATAAACACCAGTAGATTGGCAAAATAAACATCCTTGTTTAGAGAAAACTCCCGTCACAGCATGCTAATCAGTCCGAACCACACTTAGGGCATATTACTAAGAGCAAGTTAAAATAATTCTGAGATTCAGGGAAGTAATTAGTGCTCAAAATTATCATGGGGGGGTTACCTTTTTTTTCCTATGGAAAATAACAAAGGTTTAGTCTTGGATAATTAAATATACAGAGGATTCGCAATTCATTTACTTCACATGAACAAAGGCCCAGTAATTACCTTCCCAACAGCAGAGGGGAATTGGACAGTGTGGTTTTGACTGGGGTTCTGCAGCATGGCACGCGGTTTGCTGCATTTAACTTTCTTTAATATTATCGAATCTTTGGGATATTAGATTCTCTGCTGAGCAGTGTGAGCTGCCGTCCTCAAAACAACGGGATAATCAGGTAGGAAAGACCTTCTCTCTGAGACACAGCTGCCACTAGCTCTTGATTATCCTTAATCATCCCGCCCTGAGAGGGAGAAATGAAAAGGATGTTTCCCTAACATAATTTCCCTAACACAGGCATACTGAAAAACATAATTGGAGGCTTCACATAAATCAGTTTGGCTGAACTTAGTAAAATGAAGCCAAACAAAAATTACCCCCAAATGGATTGGATTGAGTTAAACAGGGAGAAGACCTGGGTGTCTATTTTGGATCTCAGTAGAACTGGATACTCTCAGAGCTGGCATCACAGGCTCCACTCAGGTAAAGGTGCTGCCACTCAGAGGTGGATGGTCAAGGGCATCAGCTGGAGGAAGAGCTGGATTTGAGTTCTGGCCGGATCACTTTGTATTTCAGTTGAGTTAATCTCTAAACATCAGTTTTCTTACCCCCAAATTTTAGGTGAAAATACTTGTTTGTACATTTCTTGGGAGAACCAATTGAAATAAGACAAATCAGTATAAAACTTGGCACACATAGTACAGATGGCAACTCTTTGCAACAATAAAAATTATTATCAATAACCCCATGCACGAGACGGATAGAATAAAGTACTGACGCCATGGCGCCACCTAGAAGCAGTGTGTTGTAGCACAAAGGCCCCTGGTCTAGACTCAGAAATCAAAGATAGAACCCCAGTTCTGCTTCTTGGTAACCATGCAACTTGGAGCAAAGTTTGTGGGTTCTCTGAATTTCAGTTTCACTCTATGAATCATGGGAAAAATAATTTTCTTCAGTACAGAATGTGGGAGTTGATGACAATATGCAGGTGTCTAGTATTGTGGCTTAGCACTTAGTAAGTGTTTAATAAATATCAATAGAAGCTCAAGCTTTCTGTAGAACTTCAGTTATAAGTCTCTCTTCCAAGAGATAAGACAAACATACACACAAAAACAAACTAGGTTAGCAGCAAGTTTTGGATCCGTAACTGGCATAAATTGGGCAAAACTTGGCGTCTCTTAGAGTTCAATATTGCAAATGATTCTTAAAAGGCAAGAAAGCACTTTCTTCTTTATGCAGTGTCAAGTGTGTCTCCATTCCCTGTGAATCTGACACATTCCCTCATATGGTGCAAGCCCATTGTAACGCTGGCGATTGATGCTGTGTCTACATCATATGACAGAATTAACATCGTAAGCAGAGAAATAAGGTCGCCATGGAATGATTGATAATTGGACACATTTCTGTATTATAAAATTCCCATAAAGCATTTGTACATGCTATGTCAGACTAGAAGCAGTTTTTATGGACTGATATACTATATACACACACTCAATAAATAGTGAATATAAGGTAATAAGTTTAGGTGAAATTCTTTCCACTGTGCCTTAAGTATCATAAAAAGTTCGAAAAGAAATGGGATGACATATGTTCAAATTCCTTTTCCAGGAAATTTAGAATTTAGGAGATTATACATGATTGTAAATATAATATAACAGAGAACAGAAGAAGGAATAGAATGGCTTAGAAGCATGAGGGTTTTTCAGTAGCAAAATGGTTTTCACTTCTGATGAAACAAGCTTAAAATATTAGCAGAAGTGGGACTTCCAGTCAAGATGGAAGTGCAGTTAGAGTTGCTTCACCTCCTTGTGTAACTACAAAAAGGAATTACAATGAAAAATCAAAACAAACAGCACACAGAACTGTCAGAAAATTGTAATGGAAGTCTGGAACTGTATGGAAGTCTGACATCCAAGGATTTAAAAAAGCCACATTCATCTAGATGGGCAGGAGGGGCCGAGATGTGGAGATGGGGTGGAGAGGCGAGGAGACACGTTGTGGCATATAGGGGTGGTCGTGGTGGAACAGGCATGTGTGGTCGCACATTTATATGTGGTGGATTAAAATTAGGAGGGATACCTTGGGAGCAAGCAATCCCAGCCCCAGGCCAGAGCGCACAGCCCAGAGTTCTAGCATTGGGAGATAAATGCCCATAAATTGTGGCTATAAAAATTTAGCCACAGTGGGAGTTGGGACAGTGGAAGAAACTGCCAGATTTTCAGAAAACTTCACTTATAGGGCCTGCACGGTCTTAAAACATATGCAGACCCACCCACTCTGGGATTCAACACCAGGGCAACAGCTGGAAGGGCACCAGTCACATACAGGGAGTTGTTGAAGTGACTAGAAATGGGGCAAGTGCCAAGCAAACCTCCAGAAGCCAGGCAGCGGCACAGTCCCCTCTCTGAGCCCTGCCCCACACAGAGCCACAAAGCAGTGAAGTGGGTTGCCTTACTCTGGTGAATACCTAAGGCTCTGCCCTACACAATGTACAGGTGCCTTTTATCAGGGGGTCAAAGCAGTTCTACCTAATACATAGAAAAAAATGCAGGGAAGCTGCCAAATTGAGAAGACAAATAAATATGGACCAAATGAAGGAGCAGAACAGAGCCCCAGAAAAAGAGCTAAATGAAACGGAGACAGTCAACCTATCAGATGCAGAGTTCAGAACATTGGTGGTCAGGATGCTCAGAGAACTCACTGAGTACGGCAACAACACAAAGGAAGAAACGAAGGCTACAGTAAATGAACTAAAGACAGATCCACGGGAAACCAACAGTGACGTAAAGGGAGCCTGGTTTCAAATAAGCAATTTGGAACATGAAGAAATACACATTCAATCAGAAAAGAAAGAAGAAACAAGAATTCATAAAAACAAGAATAGTATAAGAAGACTCTGGGACATCTCCAAACATGCCAATATCTGAATCATAGGGATGCCAGAAGGAGAAGGGGAAAAGCAAGAAATTGAAAACTTATTTCAAAAAATAATGAAAGAAAACTTCCCTAATTTGGTGAAGGAAATAGACATACAAGTGCAGGAAGCCCAGACAGTCCCAAACAAGTTGGACCCAAAGAAGACTACACCAAGACACATCACAATTCAAATGCCAAAGGTTAAAGATAACGAGAGAATCTTAAAAGCAGCAAGAGAAAAGTGGAGAGTAACTTACAAAGGAGTTCACATAAGACCGTCAGACAATTTCACAAAAGAAACTTTGCAGGCAGGAAGGCACTGGCAAGAAGTATTCAAAGTGATGAAAAACAAGGACTCACTACCTAGATCACTCTATCCAGCAAAGCTATCATTTAGAATGGAAGGGCAGAGAAAGTGCTTCCCAGATAAGGTCAAGTTAAAGGAGTTCATCATCGCCCAGCCTGTATTGTAGGAAATGTTAAAGGGACTTATCTAGGAAAAAGAAGATCAAAACTATGAACAGTAAAATGACAACAAACTCACGACTATCAACAACTGAATTTAAATTAAAAAGCAGTAAGCAAACAAGCAGAACAGGAACAGAATCATAGATATGGATACCATTTGGAGGGTTATCAGCTAGGAGAGGGAGGGGGAAATGGGGGGAGAGGTGCAAGGATTAAAAAACATGACTGGTAGGTACAAAATAGGGGGAGGTTAAGAATAGTATAGGAAATGAAGAAGCCAAAGAAATTATATGCACGATCCATGGACATGAGCTAAAGGGGGGATTGCTGGAGGGAAGTGGGGTACCAGGCAGAGGAGGACAAAGGGTAAAAAAGTGGGACAACTGTAATAGCATAATTAATAAATTATACTAAAAATATTAGAAGAGGTGGTATGCATTAATCGTGGAACAAATAGTTCGTCCATACAAAACATAATCAATCTAGGATCTAATAGAGAATTCTGTAATACATAAGGCCAAAATAAAATACCCAAGATAGTTTTCTTGAACTGAAATCACACAACTTCAAGCTTTAGTCCTGCTCAGAATCAGGGGAAGTACAGACTGTGCTTTTATCGTTAAATCAGATGTGAGCCTTTGCAACAGCATGGAGAGACCTGGAGAACACTATGCTAAGGGAAATAAACCAGTCAGAGAAAAACAAATACCATATGATTTCACTCATATGTGGAATCTAATGAACAAACTGAACTAACAAGCAAAATAGAGACAGACTCATAGACAGAGAGCAGGCTGACAGCTCTGGGGAGTTTGGGGGGTGGAGGGATTGAGCTAAAAAGAAAAAAGAAGAGAAAGAACCCATGGACACAAACAACAGTGTGGTGATGGTGAGGGGGAGGTGGGTAAAGTGGGTGGGGGTGGTAGAAGAGGGTATGGGGGTGATAAATGGTAATGGGAAAAATATAATAAAATAAAACAAAATTAAATGGGACAATGTCGAAGGCAGAAGAAAAAGATATAATTTAGGGTGGAAACCTGAGAGTTCAGGCATCTCATTCTTTTTTTTTTTTAACTATCTTTTCTCAATCCTCATTCTCACAACACTCAAGTGAAACAAGCTCAAGTCAAAGGTTAATTAGATGCTTCCTGAGCACCTGCAAGGGCAAAGCCACTCAACAGAGACCAAGACACTCGTGCAGAAGTAGGAGGCACCTAGTCCATGAAAGCAACACTGGGTCTTCAAGTCCATTTGCTTATAATTTATCCGGGGAGATAAGGTGAAAACAGAATAATTAGTGCTATGGAAAGTGCCTCATACCGAAATGATCTTTAATTAATATTTGCTAATGAATAAAAAAAGAATGATTGAGTGAATGAATGAATAAATTAAAGTACTCATAAGGCAATATATAATAAATGTTAAATATCAGAGGAATAGACCATCCCAGGGGACTTCAAAGAACAAGGAAAGTATCACTAGAAAGTGAAATCAAGCTGAGCTTTAAAATATATATATATATATAATCATATTTATATTTACTGTATAACTGGCTATTATCAGGCAATAACAAATTTAGCTCAAGTGGTAACATTTACAAAGAATTCATTTACTGAGGTAAAAAGAAACAACAAAGGTCCTTAATGGCAAAATAGTATTATCCTTATGTGGTTAATGGTTGATTCTGAATAAATGCCCTCAAAATTAAGGTTAAGAATTATGCTTCTGATTCTTTCAACTGCCAAGTGTAAGTGATAATATTTGTTTTCCACTGTCACTGAGGCACTGGCATAACTAATATTTTAAAGTACCTGCTGATTACAAAATGGAAAACAATTGCAACAACACTTCATATGACCCTTCACAAATTCATTAAACTCTGCGTAAGTTTCTCTAGGAGAAAAACCAACAGCACTTCAATTACCTTTCAAGAGATCTCTGCTGTTTGCAATTCTCCCACTGCACTGCTGCTGCTATTAAATACCCCTGCAACAACCGTGGACTCAAAGCTATACAATTCTAATTGTTATAATTTTCGAGACTGTGGAATCTGATGATGATTTGCTGCTGTTTGCTAGTTTGGGTTCCTATATTGGGAAAAAAAAGTGTTCTGTTCATTCCCACCATCATTTACCTGTGTGCATAGTTTAAATACCAGTAGGCCTTGAATATAGTTTAAGTGTCTGGGTGATGATAAAGGACAATTTGCAAGGCAAATGCATTTACCAGCCTGATCTCTTGACCTAAGTTTTGATGATGTTTGTTGAGAACTTTGGGCATAAAGCTTGGCCTTTGGATCTTTCCTATCTCCAAAATACTAGTTGTGTTAGTATTTCCTTTGGCTGGGGAAAAGCAGCAGTTTAGAAGGTTTATAGGATCAATACGAAAAAACTTCAATTATTTAAGATCATGCTAGCATGGAAATAATGCATTCAACAACGGAATTAGTAAGTGTGAGCAAAGAAAAAGTCTAAGCATTAACAGCCAGTGAAGTGGCAAAATGCTTACGGTTTTGTCCTCTCCCAGCCAGAAGATAAGAATCTTAATCAGGAATTGGGGATTATAGAAAAAGATCTTAGTTCTGACTTGTTACACTAAGCTTTGCTAAACACTTTATTTTATTTTAATTCTGTATATTGCAAAGAGTGATATTAGGTAACTGTGTTCTAGAGGAAAAGAAATATATACTGTGCCCCTTCAGTAGAACTATTTTTAAATTCTAATAGAATTTCAAGGTTATTATCTATTTCAGATCAACAGTGGGGGTCAGAGTTCACAGCAGCCAGAATTTACAAACCTCCAATGGGTTTTGATTGACAGCAATCATCATCTCTTCAGCATCACTGAGGGAACAAAGTACAGGTCAAGACAGCGGGCGATTTCATCTGTCATTTTTAATTATCTAAATGATATTCACAGACAAACCTTTCCCACCCATCAGGGCATCACATTACCATAGACAATGTTTGTTTAAAGAAGAGGCCATAAAATCAAACAATTATGAATGCAGACAAGCCTTGCTATTGACTGCATAAATAATCAAGCAAGAGTTCCAAAACTCTCCACTAATGAATTGGTAGATTGCTGGCAGGAAGTGGCAAGTAATAATATAGACAACAGTCTAATGTTCTTATTGACTGTTACTGAAGCTGAACTACAGTCACAAAGATTCAAAAGTGACGTCAAGTGAGGTTTCCATAGGAGCAGTATTGATGGCAGTACACAGCTAAAATACAAGCAGTTAACTCTTGACCTCACAGTAGGACCAGGGATCCCCGGAGAGCACTGAAACGCTCGCGGTATAATACATCTTGAACTGAGCCAACAGCAGCCGGCCCGCAGCACTGCCACACAGGCAACGGGCGCTTCCTTTGCCACTTACAACATAGCGATCTCTAGTAACTCAGCTGCAACCCTCAAAATTCACTCGATTTCAGTTTGTTGCATGAGTAAGTAAAGTTTTCTATCCCTCCCTTCCTTTTTTTTTTTTTTTTTTTTTTTTTTTGGTATTTTGAGTAGTGAAGGAAGACTATGGACCTCACCTACATGTAACTGGTAGCAGCTGGTGAAATGCAAAGGCCTGGAAGCAGAAGGCATGAGAAATGGCTCAGACACTTCACCAGAACTTGTGGGATGTGATGCATAGGTATAAATAACTGCTACCCTCTGGTCATGCCCAGAAATGCAAATTAGTGGCCTCTATTTTTGTAGTGAATCCTTATTTCTTTATTCAACTATCTTCATGAGAAAACTCTCCCCACGCCCCCGCCACCATTTGTAAACTGACAGCACATAGGGGAGCCTCAGCTTAACAGACACCATTTTCATGGGTGAAGGAGATCATCAGTCAGGAATGCCCCATATTAAATAAAATAGCTTGCTATAGGCGCACTTCATTAATAAGCTGCTAATTGATAGATTTTAGCCACGACTTTTTCATTCATCACTCTTCTCAACACATACAAAATGTTGCCACATCATTTCATACAAAATAATATTTTCAATAAATGTATTTACTTCAAAAATATATCCTAGAGCACAGGTAGCAAACACAAGGCCCGCGGGCCCATTCCAGCCCTCCACCTTGTTTTATCCAGCCTGGCACCTTGTTTCTACCCGGCGGCAGCACTGAGCTCCTTGCTCCTATTTAAGGAGTAGTTACATTTATATAGTCCTAAAATTACGTTTGGCCCTTTGAAGGCAACTGCGAGGCTGATGTGGCACCTGGTGAAAATGAGTCTCATACCCCTGTCCTAGAGAAAGAAAAAGTTATCACAAAGGAGGATTTAAGGAGTGAGATTTTGTACCTCAGAGAAGAGGATACCCCAGCAAATGATTTTCTACAGGCGCTCAGCAAATCACAGCCCACAGCCATGGCCAGGAGACTGATAGATCACTTTCTGCTGTTAACCTCCAGGTTCCAAGTTCACATTTTATGAATTGAGAATACTTTGAGTAGGAGAGAAGGGGAAAACATGGAGTGGAAGAAGGCAAAACTCAATTGGTCGAAAACTAGTAATGAGGCAGAAAACAGGATAACAGAAATGGTAAGATGTAAACTGTCTTGTTTTAGTAAATGCTAGGCAAACAGAACACTGTAACACAATTTCATCTGTTAGCTTCTGGGGGCTCTCCTGACTTTCAGATCCTTTGAAAACATGAAAACTGTCACAACCAAACACACAAAAAAATATTCTGGTTTTTTATAAAAAGAATATTAATGAATAAAATTAACTAACAAAATAGGAACAGACACAGATACAGGGAACAGAGTGACAGCTGTCAGAGGGGAGGGCTTTTGGGGGCTGGGTGAAAAAGGTGAAGGGATTAAGCAAAGGAAAAAAGAAAACTCATAGATACAGACAACAGTGTGGAGATTACCAGAGGGAAAAAAGTGTGGGGGCTGGTAGGAGAGGGTAAAGCGGGGACAAACGGTGATGGAGGGAGACTCAACTTGGTGGTGAAAACATGATGCAATACATGGATGATGTACTACAGAATTGTACCCCTGAAACTATAATTTTATGAACTAATGTCACCCAAATTGAATATAAATTAGAAAAATATATTGATCCATCTCCTAAGCTAATAAATTGCTACTGCAATTCTGAGCTTCAGGACTCCTTAACCTATTATTATAATTTTTTATTATATTAAAATTTATATGAAAAAAATAAATCATACTCACTGGCATCAGAGAGACCTAGGTGCAGATTCTACCTTCATCATTTATTTGTTAAGTGACCTTGAGCCTTTTTTCTCTTACCTATAAAATGGGAATGCTAACCACTGTTTCATTGGGAGATTATGAATGCTAAGAATTCAGTTACATAGCATCTGACAAATGCAAAGTAAGTACCACTTCCTTCATTTCCCTGGCAGCGTATATTTGTTTAACATCTACATGTTACAATTCAGGAGTAATTTCAAAAGCAGGAAAATGATCTGGTTTATACTTCTGTACAAAGTAGACAGTGAGTGACAAGAGGGACTGAAACCCACATGTCCTTGAACTATTGATATAATCTGTTAGTCAAACTGACTTTTTCAATAAATATATGATCTTATAAGGTCGTTTTAAGCTGTTTTCTGTGAACTAAAAATGTTGACCCTAATCTGAAAGCTCTGGAAATGTTTCAGTTGCTGATTTGTTAGGGAAAAAAATGTTTTTATTCAATAAAGGAATCATCTTCATCAATACAACTATTCTCTTATTCATTTGAAATTCAATTAGTCATTTTTAAATTGTGGTATGTTGGAGATAAAGTATATCTGGGAGTTTGATCCAAGACCTTCTGCTGCCATCAATATACCCAAGGGTGAACATTTCTCTGAAGTTCTGGAAGGGACAAGAAAAATAACATGGCGTCCCGTAGGATTAACTGCAAGGTTATTACCAATGGCCTCCCTTGGTGCTTTTTCTGTATCTGACCATAAAAACTTCACCACTGTGTCTTCTTAGCCCTGGGAAAAAAAATACCATTTCTCTCTTTCGACATCCTTATCTCTCAAAAATTTGAGGAGTCTTTAAAACAGAAGAATCCTGAATGAAAATAAAAATTAACGGTGTTGGAAGTAAATTAAGATATGGGCCAGAGATCATGGCCTTCTGTTTTCCCTCTGCTTAAATACAGACTCTTATCTTTTAATATTTGGTTTGCTTGGGTATTATGATATTTCAGACTTCCTTAGTGTTACCCTTCTCATTACCTTGACGGACCCTAGGAAGTTCAATGGGACATGTATTATAAATGACAGAGACAGCTGGGAAACAAAATCTGCAAATGTTCCAAGGCACATATTTTAAAAAAAGGACAATGCACGCAGTGTGCCTTTTAGGTGTTTTTGTTTGTTTGTTTGTTTTTAAGGAACAGAACTACGTAAGTTAAATTACAAAAGAGGGAAGGATGAAATTATTTTAATTTCGAGAAAGTTCAGGAATGAAGTGCAGTGACAAAATAAGGAAAAATGAAATAGGTGTTGCCCTTCTTTTCTCAGTGTTAGTATAGATTTTAAAATTCTAGATCCTAAGAATGCAATGTAGCATACACACGCAGGAAGTATACTCTTCCCTACATTTTAAAAATCAGAACATAGAGGCATCCACAGAATTCTGGGCAGATTCCTGGCAAAGATTAAAGAGAAGGAAAATGCATTTGGAGGGGAACATCCATTGTCTCCATAGTTGGTACAGCACACTCCAGAAACTGGCTCTCAGATCTGCCCTCATCTCTTCACGGAGGCAGACACAGCTGGATTGGATCTATAATGTAATAGGGGATGAGGTGTCTTTGGATAAGGGCCAGCATTTTAATTCCTGTTGAAAGAAATATTGCTGATAGAAATATTGACTGCTAAATTATTCTGAAGCAAGAACACGTTCTTTTCTGTGTCACTCCAGTCTCTGCTAGAGTGAGCCACAGTCCCCTGCGTTGTGCTCGGTCACTGTCTGTTAGAGGGGGTGGCCCTCTTTCCACCCTGACACCACCGACAATCCGGTCTGCATCTTTGTCTGCATGGCAGAAGACAGGATGAATAGCTACTGAAAATTCTGGAAGGGAATGTAGGCTTTTCTGCCATGAAATGAAATCATGCCAAATTAAAAATACTCAAAATATAACAATTGTTTATCTTTATTACAGAGTGATGACAGTCTGAACGAACTGATTCCTTCCCATCTACCTTAGTTCAATCCTACCCATCTCGGATTTCCTCACATCCAGGGTTTGTAAATACTGTTGTATTTCTCCTTTAGATGAGGCGTTTTAGATGACATCTGAAGAATAAAATTCTTTCCGTGGAACAACATCCGGCTGACAGATGACCATATGACAGCCTTCAAACACTACAATGTGTCACTATCAGAACGGGACTGCCGGGAAGTATATATTCAAGGTAATATTTAATGTTCAAGTCAAAACATAATGGAATTATACCAGCACTTAGTATGAACACACATAAAGAGCAGACACAACATGCCTCACTCAAAAATTATTTATGTCTGGTTTATAAAAAAGGAGAAAAAAGTGTTACATTTTATAACTGAGAGAGCTAATCACATTTTAGCTCCAAAATTAAATGAAAAGAAATATTAAACTTATTTCCTTTCTAGGATGAAGAATAATCAAGATAAATTTGACCTCTTTGTTTTATCTTAATGTCACACACAAAATTATTCAACAAAGTTAAGATTGCGTCTTCGGTCCCAAGCAGCAGCCCCTGCTCAGCTCACTCAGGGTCTCAGAGCTGCATTAGTACCACTCAGCAAATGACAATATGGAGGAAAGAATGGAACGGAGGTGTCCAATTCTTTCATTTCGGGGTTGAACATAAAACTCAATATGAAGTTTCTTTCCTAACAACATATATATTTTGAGGGTTGTTAAGAAGGCCAGTGAATTATCCAGATTGCGTTAAAAGAGCAAGTTCTGCTTTGCCCCTGGTGAAGCTGGTTTCAAAGGGATCTTGAGAGAAGTGACTGTTA
The DNA here is from genome assembly GCA_004026765.1 of Micronycteris hirsuta. NCBI lineage: Eukaryota > Metazoa > Chordata > Mammalia > Chiroptera > Phyllostomidae > Micronycteris > Micronycteris hirsuta. Next base: position 16,912 of record PVJI01007668.1, on the reverse strand, counting down.
CTATTAAAAGTACTTAAAAGGAAACACAATTTCTACAACAATGTACTCATGGTAGAATATTTTTGTGACATTTGTTCCAAATGACTAACATTTTTATATTCCAAATGGATTAATAATGATGACTCACTTGTTTTAAAATGTTATCATTATTTACTGCCTTATGCAGTCTTGCCAAGAGTGTGGAATTTATCTCACCCAATATCAAGATATCTGTCTTTTTAAGGACAGAACACTGGCAGTGCCTTTGGCAGGAATGGACCCTTTCACTTGCTCTGTGAAGCCAGGGTCCATAGCATAAGCAGAGCTGAGGTGCCCCACACAAGTGAGACAAGGGACAAAGTGTGACAATGATGATGATGATGAAAACAGAAATAAAGGTATCAGCGATGGAGCCCTTATTATTTTGTCAGGCATCAAATGAAAGGCCTGGCACAGATTACGTTAATAATTCTCGCATCCCTCCTGTGAAACAGGATTGATGAAAATCTGTCACTTTACAACCCGAGATCCCATTCTCTTCACCTTGGCCATGGAGCACAGCTTTCTCACTGGGTTGTCTGGGTTCAAATTTCAGCTCATTTGCTATCTCTTTAAATTAGAATGAGTTACTTGACTTTTCTAAACTTCAGTTTCCCGATCTGTAAAGGGGAATAAGATTATTTTTTTTCTGAAACTTCTCTCCACTGCAATCTTGCCACTGTGTTCTAGGTCAAGGCTCGTCACCTTTGCCAGGAACTACCCCAGCCACTTCCAGTTGTTCCCCTGCCTGCTTGTTCTTTTTTCTCCCATGCTCACCTCCCAAAGACACTGAAATTCTGCCTCCAGAGTCAACATGTCTCGTGGCTCTCCAGAACCTTCAGGGTAAACTGCAAACCCTGAGCAATGTCATTTGGTTTCAACCTGGCATTCTAACCTGACGCATCTCCTCACCACCTGTGATCCGCCATGCTGAAATCACCATATAAATATCTGTCTCCTCTACACTATTACATGTTCCTTGAAGGAAGGAAATATCATTAATTATTCATTAATATACCCCAAGTCCCGCTCTGGACTGGCACAGAATAAACACTTAATAAATGCTTTTTTGAATGAAAAGGAATAGGAAGTCAACGCTAACTTTTCTATAGTTCCCTGCTGCACCCCCACAGAACCACTTTCTATCCTCTGCAAAGCCCTGAGCATCAGGTCATAGCATTCTGCCCACCTGGGTTCTCTGGTGGGGACCCTACTCCATTGGGTAGGCCCACACTCGCCCACCAAGTCCTGCTCAAGGCTCACAGCGCCTGTGGCACCTTCTCCGATTCTCAACGTGCATTTCAAGCCTTCTCCCTCTTGGCTTCCTTCACTACTTGAATCTTCCATGACTATAGTTTGGCTCCTTACAGAGTTTGTCACAGTTATATATTTTTATATCTGCCTTCTTAGCTTGACTGGAGAAATCCACAACAAAAAGGACCATAACTATTTCTCGGTATTTGCTGTATCGAATTGCAGGGTCCAGCACTCAGTAAAGAATTACCTGAATGCTTACCTGTGATGTATTACTATGCAAATGAGCTGAACAAACCACCATTCCATTAAGAGGCCTGGACTGTGGGACCCACCCTAACCAGCCCTTCCCTCTGAGGACACCTGCATCACCACCTTTTGTAGCTCTCCCCTTGCTTCTCCTGCCCTCGCTGCAGAACTTAGCATCCAGGACAGGCAGCCCCCAGACCACTAAACAATGCCTGAGTGGAACAGGGATGGGGACCTGCTCTGACGGCCTCCTGTGGTGCATGGCACATGTGTTATCCCTGGGGGAGTCTCCTCACCATTACCAGCCATTTAGGTTAGAAAAATGAATAAGCAAATGTTGTGGCTGAACAGCCGCAAAGAGGTTCTCCCTGGGCAACCTCTGAGCCTCTGAATTTTGCCAGCAGTGCAGGTAGAATTGGAGGACAAAATATATTTCTCTTCACTCTAAGTCCCCAGGCCCCACATACCCAGGCTGTCTTCCTGGAAGCTTGGCCAGCCATTCCCTGTGGGGTCAGGACATTCTAGGCCACATACTTCTGAGGCAGCTCATGATGACCCTTGATATATTAAATACATCAAATTCTGGGTAGGAAAGGCATATAAATGCGTGAAACTATGAATCGTATCAAAGTAAAAATTTTGAAGCCAAGGCCCCTGTCCCAGCTTGAGGGACAGGCCATTTGAGGTCCCGGTTCTGTGCTGGTTGCTTCACCTCAACATGAATTCTTCAATGCCAAGCTCAAGGGGCCTGGCCACACCAACACTGGCTGCACACCCTGGATCGATAGGGATACCACAAATGTTGCCACACCCAAGGCCAGCAGCGTATATTTAAGGATGACTCGAAATGTCATTAATGCTAAGAGTACATACTGTCCTTGTTAGATTATCTAGTTGCGGAAGAGAAGTTGGAGTTGCAGTTGTCAACAGCCTGTGAGAACGCTCACCTGACTCCCGTTCACACCAGTCATGGTGACACACTGTCTTGCAGAACCCGTGAGCTTCCCAACCACATTGAAACCTGTGAGCTGCCCTAACAACAGTAATGGATTTTGTAACTTAACTAAAAAGTTATCATAATAAGAGAGAAGAAACATAGCAATTCACCAAATCTCCAAAGTTGTTGATAAATCAGTTCCCAATACAGAGAAAAATAAAAAAGAACAAACAGCACAAATCATTCTTTTCTTTCACACCTAACACACTATCCATCAGGCATTAATTATTTCAATAAAGATAAAGGGTAAAATAAACAAATGGCTGAAATTGAAAGTAGATACATTAAATTGGCCCCAATGCATGTGCCTGCATCAGCCATTCCTGTTCAAGATACTAACTTGAGAAAGTGTCAACTGTTAAACCTTCTCTTTTTTCTTTTTAAAGAAGGATTCTGGGGAATGAAAGAGAGGAAGGGGTGAATTGTTTATGTTGAGTCATTCAGCTGTGCTGCTGGGGCAAATATGATAAGAAAGTACTTACAAAAGGCAAATACCCCCATTTTATGAATATGAGTTTCTCTTTTTTTCACACGAAAGAGGAGAAAACACCATCACTATTAGATTTGTTAACCAAACTCCTATGACAGAATATGTACGTCAAGAGTTCATTCAGTGTGCACTGATTTAAATAATTGTCCAGAATCATTTGGTCCTAATTTTCCTCGAACACCATTACATCCCGCCCCCCCAACCCCCACCAATCACAATTCTGTACGTGCTCCTGTGTGCCCACAAACTTATCCCTGTGTGTACATTTTCCTCCACCACCGTTCAACAATGGCTCCTAGTGGGTGTTTAAAACCTATCACCCCAAAGAGCCCAGACTGGTCCTGTGATAATTAGCTATCATAAGGCCGATGCCAGCACTTCGGACAGCTGTCTTAGCCAAGACTCAGGCACAGGGCTGGCCTCTGCCTGCTCACGCCACGGCAGCTGTGTCTTTCGGCCGCCGACCGCCGGCATAACCCGGGCAGATGCAGGGCCCATATGTGCAGCTCCAGATACAATCTCCAAAGCACTGGCATCTGGACGTCAGCTTTTCTTTTCTGGCCCCACTGCTGAATGTTCTGCTAGACCTGATTGTTTCTCTGCCGGGGGTCAGTCTGCAACCACCCCGTGGTGCTCAACAGCACCACCCAGACTTCACTGTGTGTGAAAGCAGTAAGCTAGGTAATCGCCTTACACTGCAGCGCCCCAGGAACTTACCTGTTCCATCAGCTTCTTCACCTAAGTCTATCAAGGAAAACCTGAAAAATGCTGGTGCTGTCTTCAATTCTTAATTGTTCAGTTTGTTTTTAAACCTTCATTGATTAGAAGCATAGGGTGCAGCACCTAAAACCCGCATTGTAGCTTTATATATTTGTACACGCCAAGTTTTCAAAACGGGAAACCAGTGTAAAAAGAAAACAGTCTTTGGCAGATACTCGCGTGTCAGTGTCTCTCTGATTCTGTGGCAGCTTCCCCACAGCACGGGGACAGCTGTGTGTCACAGTCACCTACCCTCAAAGAAGCGAGGGCGGGCCTTCATCCCACATCCCCTCCGCACTTGCTCATTTGCAAATGAGCCACTGGATAAGCGCTTCCTTCCAGGTGGGAGCAACAAAACGAGAAAAAGAGAGGCTTCCCAAGTGTGAATTGTTAAAGATTACAAATGCTAAAGCCCTCCTCCAGGGAGAAAGAATAGCTTGATAATAAATTGACAGTGACATGTCCTCCAACTCATCTGTGCCAACTTTCCCGAAGCAAAGACTCTTCTACTCCTTATCAAGGGATGGACAGAGTGTCCTCCCCGATGCCCAGTGTGTGACTCATGTCTCAATGAGGAGAAATGAGCTTTGTTTGACTGATATGAACTCCATCAATTAGATTCCTGGGTGATAGATATCAGTATGATACATATATGGATATTTCTGTGAGGAACGCAAAATGGATGTAAAATTTAAATGAGCATTGTATAATGAGATTGTTAAAAAAATACACACAGAAACATTAAAAACCATGTGCTGACTTTAAATTCAAATAATTCATCTCAAAAAATTAAATCTCAAATCTGTCCATTTTATAAAAATTGAATTAAAATACACAATCTCAAGTTTTTCTTTCTTTTGTAACTTAATGTCGGTGCCTAGATTTAAAAATGAAACTGAATTGCTTTTACTCGACTATTACATATTGCTTTAAATGTACCTCATTGCTACCAAACATTTCAGCAAGAAATAATTTATATCTTATGTTTTAAACTTCCATCGAACATGGAAACTCTCTCTCTTTGCTGTTTTACAAATGTGGCTGAAGAACAACAAAGGCAAACACAGCCACGCACTCCCTCAGTGACAGCACGTGGGTCTCAAAGTTTGTTTTTTTATTTTTAGTTTTTTTTTATTACTCTAGAGACAGCTGGCATGTATTTTATTTCCAATATTATTTTCTGGCAGAATGGTTCATGTAAATAAAGCAGCAGATTATAACATGTTGGGGAAAGAAACAGAGGGTTAAGCTTTTCTAGTTCAGAAAGATCCAAGAACAAAAATCACCCCTGGATTTTAGAAACATAGAAAGGCTGACCAGCCCTCGGCAAGATGGAATACCTCTATTTCTTTGTTTAATATTCTTCCTAAGTGCAGTCGTGTAAAGCCTTCAGAAGGAATTGTCCTCTCTTTCAAAGGGGTTTGACTTGGGCACAGTTAATCATCGCTCTGATAAAGCAATTAAAGGTATTCATAATTAGAACCAAACCAAATGTAAGTAATCAGAAAATTAAGAGGAAAATGACATTATGATGGGACTGTGTATTCTTTCGTGACCTCTCAGCTAAAAAGGACATTCTCGCATTGGTGCATGGGGACCTGGGTGCATAAATGCATTAACCTACTAGGAGCCAGGCATGTCAATGTCTTCTTCAAGTGCTAAGAATAAACCTTGGGATCATTTAGTATCACTGACTTCTTAATAACGTTGACCAATACATAAGAGACAAGTAATGATTAATCTGTTAGAGGTCACACGCATTGTTCACGCAAATCGAAATCATCCAACAAAAGCAGCAAGCACCTACTAAGGGCACAACGTGACAAAAGACACAGAGACAAACCAGACGCGGTCCCTGTCTTTGAACTGCTTACTATGTAGTAGAAGACATAAGGCACATACGCAAACATTTCAGGATTTTTAAGTATAAGAATGATGGTTAGCCCTAAATATGGTATTGCATTTCCTAAATTTTACTCATGGTAATTGCAGTCATTGGCATTTTATGTCCTTTCTCTAGACCCGTACCTGTCATTCCAGATTAGGATACAAAAAAAGCATTATAAATTATTTGAGAGAAGGAACACCTAACATTCCCTAAAGCTGTGTCTGGTGTGCCTTATATATAGCAAGCAAACTATGAATACTTGTTCAACGTCAATATACAGGGTCTGTATTTTTCTGCCCCGGCTACATTGGTCTACATAGAAGAGGAGGTGATTATACATATTTTCTAAGATGAATAACCTGACCAATACCAAAATGATGGGCAGTGATCTTGGCGGCAAAACCTGTACCCACAACCCCATCTCCCAATTACAATAATCCAGAAAACCTCCAAAGAAAACATAATCTAATAATTTAGATATTGATGGGCAGATATCTCCTTTTGGATTAATGCTACGAATTAAAGACTTCAAGGTTAATGCAGATGTCAGTAGGACAACAACACCAGGATTTTTAAGTAACTAAATAGATTTTAAACAGTTATTTTCAATGGGTGTGACTAAAAGGAACATATAGAAATGAGTATCTTCTCCCATGTATATTTTCATGTTAAGCATGGCACTCTTTGCAGAAAATTACTTTGTGCTATTAAAGCTAAGCTGCTCTGAAAACCAGGCTACCCTCTCATCCAAACACAGTTGCATGAGATTCTATTAGACACAGCTTTGTTCATGTGGCCAAGAACGCCCTCCCCCTTTCGGCCTCTGCAGGCTGCCCCAAGTCTCCATTCCTGCTAACGACCTATTGCTTCTGTCTGATTCAGTACAGCCCACTGGCTATGGAAATGGCAAGTCTCAGCATGAGACAACAGAACGGTCAGCAGACTGGGCTGAGCCATGTCATTTTCCTCCAATACTTGCCCAGGAACGAAATGACAAGCTTTAAAATGTTGTCTTCTGCTCCGGGCAAATATTTCTTTATTAAACAAAAGTGCATGTCCTCTAGTTTCTATTTAAACTATAGCTTAAAGCATGTTACTTGAAAACTTCAACTGCAAAATAACTGAATACCTAATATTTTTCACTTATAATTCCTTTCTCTGTCTCCTGGTTCCACTTTAGGTTTCCAATCCCAGCTGTGCCAGTTACTGTCAGCTGTGGGTCCTTAAGCAAGTCACTCTACCGCTCTGAACTTCAGTTTCTTCCTGGAAGTTACAGTGCCTAATTCAAAAGATGGGTGAAGGGAGCAACTGAGATAATGCATGTGAGCAGCTCACTCAGTGCCTGACAAAGTATCTCAATTAATATGTGAGAATACATATTATATTTCCCAAACTTTTGCCTAAGTCTGCCCTGAAAACCTGCATCCAGGGAACTAGGATCAAATCACTTTCTGCTGGGATCCAATTGTAACCTTGCAATTTTAAAGAATTCAGAAGCTGCCTTACTTTTCTATGTTCTTAGCAGAAGGAGTCACCCCCAAATAAAGTTTCCATTCTTATTTAAATGCATCCCTCAGATACCTCAGTGGCTGAGGCAAGGAGCCAGTGGCTGCTGAGGTATCCTGCTGATTTCAGTGTCCTGAGAAGGGACAGCTTTATTTCAGCCTGAGATTTGTCCCCACTAAAAACCGCTTAACTATACTGTCATCTCCAAGTAAAGCCAGGTTAAATAACTGTCAATTAGTTACCAATCTGCCACATAAATTCTCCAAGCTGATTAGCAACCTTCTAGTACCGAAAATAGTTTGATCTATAACAACACAGTTCCTCTAAAAAATAATTTAACTTAGCTGTGAATCCAGTGAAACTAACCACTTTAGCAGAGAGAACTGGTGCCAATTCAAAGGCCCAGGCCTGGGTACCTACTATCTAGACAGACCCAACTTTACTATTTAGAAAGACCTAACAACATCTTCTGGAGGATTAAATGCTGCCTAAATTCTGGGTTGGGCTTTTATATTCAGCCCACCTAAATGTGATCTCAAGAGAGGATACAGTTGATCTTACTATGCATTATTAAATAGTTACTGAGTTTTATCTCCTATGTGACTGCAATTCTAAAAGTATAATTTAAAATGTCATTGAACTATCCTTATGGATTAAAGATGCAATTAAAATAGTCATTGATATTATCATTTGCCTTTGTAATTATGTAGAACTCAGAGACTTCCCACTTACAAAAAAAAAGAAAAAGGAATTTTCTGTTTCTTTAGGTCAATTCCACCCTTGGTCTAATCTCCATACCAGACTGAATTTACTAAAACACTGTATCACCCTAAATTGAAGCTTGAGAGTGGGTTATTTCAGAGGGCATTTTCTGGTGGTCTAAGAGGCGTCTGGCTTTTGCATGTCTTTAGAAATGAGGAAACCAGCTGCTCTAACCGGACAACTCCTGCAGCAGCGGTCTGGCCGCATGGGGTCTGACCAGCTTTCTGTATGGGTAAGCCTACCATCAGTGATACATTTTGTTCACCCAGAACTAAAAAGGTTTACAGGAATTTCACTAACTCACCCAAATGTTTGTTATTTACAGAGATAAGACGAAATGGCATGACTTATTCTTTTCTTAGGCAGGGTTCTCTAGTCTGCTGTTGTAAAATAACAGTAACTCATGCATTCCTTACCTTGCAATCCTAAATCATCAGATACTGAATTGGTAAGTGGCTGAGAAGTGATATCCATAGGCACTAGAAGACTTAATGAAAGCAGCTGGAGTCGTGGTGATTGGGAGCATCTGACCCAGCTCCTGGGCTGGTGGGCAGGTGTCTGCTGCAGTAGACAGAGGGTGGAGTGCAGCAGTGACCCCTGTGGCCCTAGCAGGACCCCCTAGTGTCTTCTTATTACTGGTGCCTAAAGGTCTTGCTCACTTAATGGGGACGGTATTACTCAGATCAGGCTCAGAAGCACGAAACCATGGCACAGATCTCGGCAACGATGTGCAATGTAATTTCTCCCTTAAAATCAGCTATTTCCTCCATAACTGTTTTCATGAGACAACAATCACGAACGCATTTTGGTTGATGTATTTTAAAAAGTCAAATGTAAAAAGGGAATCAGAAGCTTTGATGATGAGAAATACTTGATTTTTCTTTTCCTCATTTTGCTTGTCTACATCTTTTGACTTTTCAACGTTTTCTTCCTTTGTTTTTTCACACTGTGGAACTAAAAAAGAGGTGTTTGACCACGTGTGTGTCACATGAAGAGGGACATCGACTTACTGAAGATTCTTCAATAATAATCTGTCTTTAAAAAGCTAGTGAAATAGGCTACAGATGTGACATTATCATATAATAATTGTTCAATTATGTGTTCAATTTAGCCCTTACTGTAGTCAGAGATTTTTTTAATATCTTAAACTAATTTTGATTTGATTCTTCTCAGCCAGACTTTCCCCAAGTGGGTTTTGCCAACTCACACTATTCCAGGATGCTCACAGGTATCCACGGTCAGGTTAGTATGGGAAACAAAACACATTACCCACTCAGTCCCCACCTCCAATCTTTCCTCAAACCCAGATTCTCCCAGAGTCCAAAAAGCTTGTGAAGTTCTGAAGACTCAGATGAAAAAGTAACCCTGGCCATACTGACTGAGTTTTGGGTCCATGGTAAGTGATGATCAGCTGGTGTCACTCTATTCTGTATCATTCCTAGGGGACACTGGTAACAAGAATATAATGTTTATGAGGGGTACAAAAAGAACAGAATTATCTGGAGGGTGGGCCCCCTGTGGTACAGGCTTCCCCCACTAGGTGAGTGTTCTAGGAACCCATATGTATCAGTGTACCAGCTGGCATTGTTGTGAGAGGCTGTGTTCAGCTTCAGTGATTTTTTAAATACTCTGTCAACACGTTTGCCCACTTTATGATGGGTGATGTACAAGTGCAACTGCCCACATTGCACTGAGTGTGCTGCAGTTTTTTACCAAAAAACGGCATGGCCCCTGTGCCCCACTGCCCCATTCACCCAGTCTCACTTTGAGTGACTTTTTTTTTGTTTTCCCAGATGAAAAAAGTCCTTAAAGAGAAATGTTTTGCTGATGTGGAAGGGGTGAAACAAAAAATGCCAAAGCATTAAACGGCATCAAAATCAACGATTTCAAAAACTGTTTTGAGCAGAGGAAAAAACATCTCAACAGGTGTCGTGCATCACATAGAGAGTACTTTGAAGGTGAGTGAAGTTCAAACGTGTAAGAATAAATACACAATTTTTCATTAATAAATTTCGGGGGGTTTTGGACCCCCCTCATACTACCACCAACTAAAGTCAAAAACAAAACACTGAAACGTAGCCCAGACTTGCACACATCCACATCCACCGGTGCATTATTCATGTTCAGCTTTGACACATAACCCTAGGATTTTCTAAGACCTCCGTCCTCTTTTAAAATTGAAAGCATAATTATCTTTCAGTTCCACCTTAATCTCCAAATAATTCAGTCACCCTTAGTTCCTGAGAAGGAATTAAAGATCTGTTTCCATACCTTGCAAACAATCTTCCTATTGGCAGGCCCCAAACAAGAGCTGCAAAACCACAAGGATATTGTTACTTTTTTCCCCTCCCCCTGTCTCTGTTATATGTGTCCACACTAAGAGGATGCACATTTCCTAGTAAGGCGAGGACCCTCAACTACTCCCCAGACACCCACATGAACAGGAGACATATATGGGAGTGTGTGTGGTGGGTGAAGGGGTGAGCTGTGTAATTTTAAATTTGCAGCCACTGGAAGTGCGGGTCGATTAGCCCCAAGCCGGCTGACCTGATTCCCTCACGCTGCTTGTGGGGGCAGCCAGCCTAACACAGCCAACTTCTGTGGAGCCCTCACTACTGCCAGGCACGGTGTGTGGCATGTCCTCTAACCTTCACAGCACTCCACTGGTGAGAACTGCTCCCTCCTCCATGTGGAGTTTAGGAAGCTGAGGCTTAGAGAGTTGAAATAAATTGCCCAAGTCTACATGACTGTGGCCAGCAATTCAAATCCAGGTATAGCTGACTCAAAAGCCCACTAGTCTCACGTTACACTGAACTGTGCTGGTGTGCCTGCTTACTGGTCTTCTCCACTCAGAGTGGGAACGCCCGGAGGACACACCACGACTCCTCTCTGTAGCTCAGTACTTTCTCCAGTCCGTGATGCAAACAGACGCTCAGGAAATATTTACTGAATGGAAGCTTAGTATTTTAAGATTTATTGTTGTCTCATTTTCCTAAATCCTTGCTAAAGGAGACAATTTTGTGACTAGGCAGACCGTACTTACTATTAGCGCTATTTCCAGTCATGCCGCACAAACCCACAGGCTTCCTCCACAGGAACAGATCCCTCAACCCCCGCCCCTCCCCCACACCGCTCACACTCCTTCTCCGTGAACAAGGACATATGCGTACTCTGCCCATCAAAGTCAGCGAGGTACCTGAAAACCCAAAGATCTGTACCTGCCACAAAGATACACACACCACCATGAAAATCCCTCCGGAATGTTCTTCCTTCTGCTCCTTCTGTGGAAAGGTGCCCTTTCTGGGGTGACAGGTGACAGATTTGTGCACCACGCACGAGGAGAGTCACACATGCACCTCAGTGTGTCCTCAACACAGCTTATAGCCACGGATAATCACAGCTGCTACCTTCCAGCGCTTCTGGATTTTCAATTGGCTGTTTAGTCCCATTTTTCTAAGCAAATCGAGGGGACCCCCTATGGTATGTTGAGAAGAGTGATGTCATAGCAACATTTTGGTGTAAAGAAAATGTTGATTCTGGAGTCTCTATAAACTCTACTTTTTCTAGTTGTTTTTAGGTTGCTAATGAGATTATTCTGACATTGCCTTTGGTTGTTTTGAGAAAGGATATTCATTCTCAAGGTAAACACATATTCTTACTACCAAATTTAAAAATTTCACTGTGCACTAGTATATAGTACCAAATAGAATTTTCACTTAGGCAAACAGATAATTTATGCTGTGTTCAATGAAAATCCCTTACCTTGTTTTTAATCTGAGAGGACTTTATTGATTATGCTCCTGTATCCCTGCATTGGTAACGCTCCTGATAAGCATTAGCATTTTTCTTCAAAACATCGGCATTATTCTGTACTACCCAATATATAGATAGAAATACTAGCAGACATTCATTAAACACATTCCACATGCCAGGTTCTGTACTAAGCACTTTTAATACACTATCTCGCTGAAGCCTCATACCATGCCTGTCAGAAAAACTTCTACTGTTTTCTACATTTTAAAGATGAAGAAAATGAGGCTTACAGAGAGTAACAAACCACTCGAGGGCTACACAGTTAATATGTAAACAAATTGGAATGTGAACTCAAGTTGGCTGAATGCCCAAATCCACGCACTGAAAGAACCGGCCCCAGGCCGCCCCACAGCTAGAGAACAGGAATGAAAACAGGGCTGGGAACACGGAGGCGAGGGGGGCCCTCGTTGTGGAGTTCAACAGGACTTTGCTTGGCAGGGGTTTGTTTGCTCATTCACTTATTCAGCAGGTATTTTTTGAGCACCTATTAAATGAAGGACTCAAATTTTATACTTGGAATACACTTCTATTAGCACCTATTCTGGCCCATGAAGGATGTAATAAAAGTCTATAGTGAATGAGTGGAACTTGAGCTTTTCAGGGGAAAGCTTCAGCAGTTATTTTTCTACATCGTGGCAAACGAATAACCCTAATGTCCCCTTCTATTTTTCACATGTAATGAGTTAAAACAGCAATGAGTTTTTAAATGACAGATTTTAAAGTTTCATAACCATTAACTATTTTCTCATAATCATAAATATGATTTTTATGACTTAAGTTAATTTTGAATAATTATACTTTCCCCCTCAAAGTAGAAGTCTAAGGCAATACAGAACCATGAAGTAGTGGTTTCACCATCAGCTTCTGTGTGTGTCAGGTTTCAGTGCTGAGAATGGAGGCTTCAATAAAACATACATTCTTATGTGAATGTGAAGGCCAGTGATATAATTCTTGCAAACTACACTGAGATTCTCCAATGAAACCAAATTCCTAGGTATGAAGCCTTAATCTAGACAGAGAATACATGCTAGTGCCAGAGGGATGCTGCTTCATCGAAGCCCAGTGGCTTCCATAACATGAGCGCTGCAGCTGGGAGACCCAGTGGGCTTCTCCAATGTCAGCGTGCCAAGTTGCATGAGGGACATATTGCATCTCTTCCACCGTCCCCATTCAAAGGTTATGATTCATTCATATACACGTTTCAGTTTATACCCACTTCAGTTACTAACGAAAGTTGTGTGTTAACTTTCAACATTAAAGAACATTTTCCTAAATATTAATGCTGATACTCTATTGAAGTAAGAATGTCAGCGATGAGAACAGACTCAAGATATTTCTGCTTTCCCTTTTTTCCTTTCTTTGTAAATAAAAATACCGTAAGACTTTCTTCTGATTGTCTTACAGCTCAATTGATAAGGTGTGTTCCTTTTTTTGTTCCAGAAAATTTAGAAGCAACTAATTTAAATATGCAAAATTATCTTGAGTTGTTCATACGTGAACTTAAAAGCCGTGCAACACAGGAAAATTAAGTAATTATGCCTCCAAGTTATTTACTGCAATTAAGCTCATTTATCATATGCAAATTAGTGCAAACTGGTCTCATTAGTTACTAAATTACTCAATATGAGCTGAACAATGTAGCACTCCAGTTTGTAATGAAAAATCCCTGTAGAGGCAAGCAGTATCAATTAAGCTAATTTGCATATGCAAATATATGCACTAACTTTCTCTTTTTCTATATTTAGTTTTACATTTTCTTACCATTCTGGATCAGAGGGAGACTATAGGGTCACTCACCTCTCACTTACTTTTCACTCGCCTGTCTTTCACAGCAAAAACGCCTCCATTATATGGAGTTACTTTATTTTAGCCCTAACGTCCTGCATGATACCACTCTGTCAGCAAGGGCCATCAAGACTAAGAACAAGCAACTTTCCCAGAGACGGTAGTTTCTTTTATACTCATAAATTCCAATAAAACAATAAATAAGGGTGGAATTCCAATTCATCAATAAAATAGAAAGTATTATCTCTCACAGAGGTCTTTTTGATAACACCATGATTAAATGCAAGATGAATATCAACTTGGCTAGGCAGCATCTTTAAATAATAATTTATATTTTTGTATTAGCTTTTGAGCTGTTTTCGGTATTGTTCAGCTTTCTTTTTCCAGATGTTTGAATTGTACTAGTTCATTTTTTATTTTCTCTCACTGAATGAGATGAAAGATGATGCTGATAATAGACTTGGCCTTCTCTATCCCACACCCCAACATGGTTATAAGTCCCTCCTTTCCTGTACATCCAATCTACTTTCTCTGCAGAATCTTCTTAGTCTTCTACAATTGACTGAGTTGAGACTCAATACTGTGGCTATAAATACTTGAATAATAACAACATAAATTTTATTTTCTTCCATCAACCACAAACATTTAAATATTTCTGGTAGAGAATTGACATGGTTTCTTTCATCTATCAGTAATGCTTCAGGACCAAAATAGAATATAAACCAACTTGTCATGATTCCAGGGTATATACCCTTAACTAATCTGCAAAATGCAATTAAAAATAAAAACACAGAAATTTAAATGTAAATCTTGATCTAATCTTTTTTCTAAATCTGATCTGTTAACATCCTCTTTTAAACCTAAGCTAGCTATTTATTTATTCATTCATGTATTTATTTTCCTCACCTAAGGACATTGTTTTCATTGCTCTTAGAGGAGAAGGGAGAAAAAGAAGCATCAATTGGTTGCCTCCCATGTAACCCTGGACCAGGGATCACACACACCCGTACTGGGGATCTAACCCACAACCTTTCAGTTACTGGACAGCGCTCCAACCCACTGAGCCACACAGGCCAGGGCTAAATTCTTTTATTTGTTGAAGGCATTAAGGGAACAAAAAGTGACATGATTGAAATCGGACATTTCATTGAGATCTACGTTGACTTTCATTTGACCCACATGAATAGCTAACAATTCTGTATACCAAATAGAAAAAATAGCTACATGAGCTCCATTCTTCTCCACCATTAAAAGAAAACATACAGTATTCAAACTGTTCTGCTAAGGTGACAACCATGTCTGTGTCATCTACAAGAGAGTCGTTCTATTAGTAAATGATCCCTGCAAAACAATTAGTTCCCTAGTTATGCTGGAGAAGACAGGCGGTCATGCAGCCACTCTGCCCAGTCTTTGCTAATCCACCTGCCATCGGAGAACCCAAGGTATTATAATCTTGGAATGTTCTTGGCAGTTTTCTCCTGGTCTTCCTTAAAGGGTCTGCCCACAGTGGTCTCTCTCTGTTTGGGGCTTGAATGTTCTAAAAGCAATATAAAACATTCCTCAACACCCAGAAATAATGCAGGCTCAGTTATGTAGACAGGAGAGGGTTCAAACAAGATAGGCATGCTCGAAACTAAAACATGAACACCACACTTCCGTTATTATCTCTTTTTAGGGCATTTCTTATAGAGTATTATTTATATTTTCCCAAGATTTAGATTAAATAATTATATCATTTGTTTATAAACATGGGGCACTTATTATGTGTATACTACCTAACTCACAAAATTTTATTTAATATCCAAACCTAGTTATGGATAAAAATCCTCCTTTGATCTCTTTATAACCGTGAAGAGCTCTCAGTAAGGCTACGTATTACACCATGTCAGTAACGTAACATATACCATATCTACCTGCAGTTCACCACTATGTGCTCACAAGAATACAAATGTTAACTTTAAAAATCTCCACATATAAGGGGTGATTTGATTGCTTTGTTTTAATGCCTGTGAGATGAGTAAAGCAGCATTACTATGGAGCATGCAAAAACAACACTGACATTTTATATAACAATTATACTCATAAGTATTATTTACAGAATGAAAAAAAAGCTTAAAACCTTCTGCTAAGGGCAAGTAAATAATTAAAGCACTCCATTCATAAATCTGCACCTTAGGCAAAGTCATTCCACTAGTTAATTTTATGAGTTACAAAGATATTTGTTACCATTTTGTGTTTCATTAACTTTGAGAAAGTAAAATATGAATATTCTATCTGGTTTCCAAATTGAGAAAATCAAAATGAATACCCTCTTTTTTTCATATCGAGGATATCATGAAGTAGGAACAATAGTTCCTTAAGAGGGCTTTCAAAGCAGGAGCCAAATTAGTATTTAGTCACATGTACTGTATTCAGGAAAGATCCCACATAATGATGCAAAGTTCTTGAATTTTTACTTAGCTTGTCACAAAAAAAGAACAATTGCCCATCTTGACCCCTTACCCCTGATACTCATCTAATTAATAAAGCCAAAGGAATAAACAAGCAAGCAAAATACAACCAGAGACACTGAAATGAAGAACAAAGTGACAGTAACCAGAGGGGAGCGGGGAGAAGGATAATAGGGGATAATAGGGCAAGGGACATCATGGAACATGTATAAAAGACACGTGGATAAAGCCAAAGTGGGTAGGGTTGAGGTTGGGAGGCGGGGATGGGTGGGGTGAGGGGGTGTGGTGGGGTGAACATGGAGATAACTGTACTTGAACAACAACAACAAAATAAATAAAATAAAATAAAGAGAATAAAGTGAACTACAATACCTTGACTCAGACCCAATGCACATATTTCACAGTCTCACAAGTTCAGGGCTGACATAAGTTGAACCCTAAACTCTCTGCAGAAGCTGCCCCCGTTGTGAAATTCATGTATGGAACTGCCCCTGGTTCACCAGGGACACGAAGGGTCACTGTCAGCCGTAAAGTTTCCATGTGCAGGAAGAGAATGGCGGCCCTCGCACTGCATGGTACACAGCCTGGGGAGTGGCCTTGCCCTCACACACTGGTACTGGGTCATTAAATTGGAAGATAACTTTGCAACAGTTGATTTTATATTAATAGAATCACCATTAAGTTTATTTTTCCTCTCTCAGTAGAAAAGAAGCCAATTTTAAAGGATCGTGAAAACTTTCTAAATTTTCCCAAAAGAATATATAGCTAATAAGATGTATACTGCAAAACATAATGCAGTCACAGAATGAGTACCAAAAATTAAGGAGTCCACCTTCAAGTCCCACCCCAACTCTCTACACCGAGGGTTCCTTAACACGCTCTTCCATGAAGCATCACGGCACACAGGTGGCAGGAGTCACGGGCACTTCCTGTGCCCCGCC